>VYZT01062220.1:3370-37578 GCA_013400735.1 Pomatostomus ruficeps | reverse complement strand
TTTAGGTTGGATATTAAGAAAAATTTCTCTGCTGATAGGGTTGCCAAGCCTTTAAACAGGCTGCCCAAGGAAGTGGTGGATCACCATCCATGGAAGTATTTAAAAGAAGTGTAGATGGGGTACTTGAGGACATGGCTTAGTGGTGGACTTGTCAGTGCTGGGTTAACAGTTGGACTCAATGATTTTACAGGTCTTTTCCAATGTAAATGATTCTTTGATTGTATAATTCTAGGTTCCTGCCTGCCACTCTGCCTCCCTGCACTCCTCTGGGCTTGTGGAGATGGGTCTTCAGTGGCCTGATGGCTTCTGTGATGGGTCTGAGGGTAGCCCAACAGGGTATAATTTGAGTTCCCCGTCCTTCCACTGTCTGTCTGAGCATCTTTGTGGGTGTGCAGGTGAGTTTTATCACACAGCTGAATAGCTTTCCTGCCACAGATGGCACTCCAGATAATAATAAGAAAAAAAAAAAAACATCAAAGACCCCAAACCACCCCTCCTCCACCAAATAGTTGTAACCTTTCAATTGTAACTCAAACTGTAAATCAAAAAATTGATTTTTGTTAGTGAAATTTAAACCTCTCTGAAAGAAAGTACCCATTTGCTGTTGGCCTTGTAAATACAGGTATTTGATGCTATGGGTTGTGGAAGGTGATTACTGGAATCTGTTCCTTCTTCTATTTTAAGGAAAAAATATCAGAAAAACAGTGAAGAAAATGTACCATTTTACACTGGTCATATTTTTATGGTTTCTTTAGTGGTTTCTTTTCTACCTTGTTTTTGAGTTAAATTATGGTGGAAATAGAAGAAGTGATTTCCTTTTTGTAAAGAACTTTGTGTAGATTGCCAAGACTCACCTCCAAAGAATTAAAAGTCACATTCTAAATCATAACAAAAGTCTTCTCTTTTCATCAAGTTTTAGTTATTATGTGAGATAAAAAAAAGGAAATTGCTTTTGGATACTCCTTGGAATTACATGGTGCTCAAAGAAGCTGTTGCTAAGAAATTGCAGAGTTCAAGTTTTTCCTCTTAGCAGAAGAATGTGGCCATGAACAGCTCTCCATCTGCCTTAGAAGAACACCTTAATTTATAGCTGTGTGTTTAAATTTATATTTTAGAGCACAGACACAGTTGTCTGGCATCAAAGGCAGCTTTCCTAGGTGGTGAATTTATTGTACTTTGCTCTCAAATTTATTGTATGTTGCAATAAGCAGCTCACAGAAGTGGACAGAACCAACGTGACATGCAGCCCATTCATGTTAGTCTTCAGATGATGAACTACTAAAGAGTTCTAATGTCAGAGTTATGTCTCTTATAACAGTGGATAACAACTCTGCACTGGCAGAGTCATACAACACTGCAGCCTTCTGCTGCTCTCTAAGCTGAACAGGAAATCTAATTCATCTCATGTGGTTTCCTGACAAAATACATACTTACAATGACAAATGTATGAGTAGTGCTAAATTCAGTTGCTAGATATTGAAAGATATCTTTTGGGTTTCGTTTTGGTTTTTTTGGGTTTTTTCCTACAATGAAACATTAAACTTGCTAAACAAATGGCTAAGGTCAACATAAAATATAATACGGAAATTGTTTCTCTCTTTACCTACCTGAAAAAATAATAATTAAAGATAACAAAGAGAGAGAGAGATAAGGTTTCTGGTTTTATGTGTATATTTTACATATTAAAAAATGGAAGATATTCTCACTGAAGTGACATCTGTCCTGAAGCTTCACAAGGGCACTTGACAGCTCTCGAGTAAGCTCTGCTCTGGTGCTTAGCTGAGATGACTAAAGACCATGCATGGAGTGCCAAACTCTCTGGGTACCATTAAGACTCCCTCTTTGGGAATGTATATATTCAATCACTAGGGAGAAGTAGGGGCAGAAAACAGCCAGACAGTGGCTGCTGAAGCCACACAGGGGTGCAGGTGAAATATTTGGCTATGAGCAGCTAAACTATTTTGTCAGTTTGACTACAGATTTTATTCTAAGTAGAATTCCCTGGTCCCCATCCCTATGCTGACACTATCTGTTTTCTGTGGTTCAAACAGAGTGTGAGAAGGGGAGTGACAGGGATAACCAAAGTCAAACCTGGCACCTTCTGTTTCATGGGATCAGCATATACTTTGTGCAAAGTTCCTGCAGTCTCTGTGTAAAGCTGAGATAACTGACACAGCAAAGCAGGTAGCAGCTCTAGAAGCAGAAAACTGGCACACAGGAACTTATGCCAGTTTGATCCTTTCTGCTATTCTGTATCAGAAGACATACTGTGGATTCCTTATTTTCTACTTTTATTTTAAAAATTATTCTTGTTTTGACAGAGTTTGTAATCTCCCATTTTCAGTAACAGAAAGACTTCAGAAACATTTAACATCTATGCTTTCTTTCAGTTTGCTTGTTCTTGACAATGCTCATCTCAGAAAAGCCATGATCTTTCAAATCACAGTGATCTCACTGGTCATTGCAGCACTAGTCATTAGCAAATGGAGTGCTACACTAATTAAAGTCTTCTGGGTTTGGCATTTAGTTTTATGTGCTGATTCACAGCAATGCACTTACCTGTGCCAGGCTCATATACAGCTATGTCTTTAGCCAATTTGAGAAGGTAGTCTTCCAAAAAGAACAATTCTCCTTCTTGCCCAGGTGTGCATCACCATTGACACCCTTGTGGTTGTACCAGTGTGGCCATGCAGCAACTCAGAGAAACTCATTCAACCCAACTGGAAAAATTAGTCATACGAAAGGTATTTTCTCAGCTAAGCTCTTTCAGCTTCCTGTGGGGATGAAGTAGCACATCCCCAACACAAAGAGAAGGTGAGAAGATGTGGCCTGGCAAAGACTAGAATTGCTCCTTTCAGCAGTAGTGGAGAACAGCTACAAGAGGTGTGACACCATTCTTTTGCTATTGGGTTAGCAGAACACCTCTACGCCTATTCTCTTTGCTTTCATGAGGCCTCTTCTTTTTCTCCTTTGTAAGAGGCTCAGCCATGCTGTGAGACAGCCTTATAGCTGTTACTTCAGCTCACATTTCAAGCCCAGACTCCACAATTATCCACGCTGGTTTTCAGCTTCAGCCTGTGTACAGGGACAAGTTGACTGATATACTAGGAGGGAAAACCTAAGTAGGAAGTGCAAACAGGAGAAATTAGTCTGATCTTAGGACACATGGGGCAGAGCTTATATTATACCTAGTGAACAAACAAGCCCAGAATGAGAAATATCTCACAAGGACTCAGCATGAGACATGGTATATGAAGAGCATCAGGACATGTGGTGGCCTTACAGTGATTTAAAAGCATATAATTAAAGTTTCACAGAATATGTAGATGAGCCTAAAAATAAGCAGGAAGGATGAAACAGTTACCGTTCTCAAAGCATTTGTGAAAGTTGATTCCCTGTCTATCATGTTGCCAATCCAGATATTTACAAAGAGAGGCTAATGCTGCTTTAACTGGTGCAATACAGTAACATTCCCTGGAGAGCTACTATGGCATGTGAGGTGTGTTGGTCTAGTGTCCTCTTTGGCCTTGCTCCTAGCCATTTCTCTTATGCCAAAAGCTGAACTGAGTGATCAGGTACTACCATTTCACTGAGCTTACAAGTCTCACAGTACTCTATAATTTGGAGAAGCTCCTTGGCTGGACATTTCATATTGTTGAAGAATTTCAGGTCTAAAGTATGCCAGCCTTTTTAAAAAAAATTATTATATATTGCAGGCCTTTTTTACTTGTTTTCAAACAAACAAACAAACAAACAAACAAACAAACAAACAAACAAACAACAAAACAAACCAAAAGGTTCTTGACCAGTCCAGTATCTCCCAGTCACACACACAAGTTAATGACCATTATTGCCAATTCTGCTATTTGGCGTCTGAAGAGAGGATGCTTATGTCAATAGCTGTGTGGGAGTGCCATAGTTTGGGAAGAACCTGTTGGTGTTAGCCCAAGTGTCTGATCTTCTAATTCATCAGAAGAAGACCCAAAAATCTGAAGAACGTGCCTGGGATATGACCCTTCAGCAGATACCAAATGCACTCCAGAAAAGAAGCACTGAAGGTATCACTTTAGTATGAACAAACCTGCCCTGCTTACTGATCTTTTTAGCTTGTATTTATTATTAGTGAGGGAGCACATTAAAGACAAGAGTCAGCAGTGACTGTAAATGATCTCAGTGGCCAGGAAAGCCTTGCTCCCCATGCCCTTGCTCCATTTCTTCCTCATCCACATGTTCTTGTCTCCTCAAGCACCCATCCCTCCTTGTTCCAGTTATAACAGGCTTTGTTGCAAATTGACATGACCCACTGCTGACTAAAACTGGCTCCCAAAAAGGCCTCATTAGCTGTGGAGCTGGCAAGGTGCAAGCATCAGGAGTGAGTGGTCAGTGCTGGGACAGAAAGGAAGAGCAGAGGGCAGTGTGTGCATCAGCTGTGGAGGGGTGGTAATTCAGCTACCGAGCTCTGTGGAACCATCCCTCAAAGATTAACAGTTTGTCTTGCAACCAAAGACAGAACACTAATCAATAAGGTTCTGTGATCTCTGGTTAACAGTGTAGCTACAATTACTAATGAAGGCAAAAACTGGAAGGTAATGCTCTTCAAGCCTGCCTTTGCTGCAGGTATACCACTGATAAATAGAGTAATATGCAGTTGAAATTTAATTGGAACACTAAGGAAAGCTTGAGCTATTTATAGTATTTAATAATTTAATAGTACAAAGTGCACTGATTGTAGTAGTATTCATTTTTCTGTTTAATTTAATTATTACTTCTATTTCTTAATTAATAATGCAAGAGTGTATTTTCGTGTAGCACTTTTTTTTTGTGTAGTTCCCATTTTGCACCAGAATTTAATGAAGATCTTCCTGTTGTTTGTAAAAAATGGGTATATTCCTGCATACATATATTATGAAAAATCGCTTGAGACTGTAATCTGTGAGATTCCTGCAAGGCTTATAAAGAGGATCTTATCACTAAATGTTTATTCCAGGACGTGTAAGAGCCCTCTAATTTTTACGTTCTTATGTTTATAACACTCAGGTAAAGCAAGGAGTTTTATTTCTCCCACTAGAGCTGGAATATCAAAGCACAGAGATGTTAAAGTCTGTATTCAAAAAGGTTATTTAAGATCATGGATCCCACTAGCTGACCTGTCTAGAGTGCTAAGAAAAGCTTTTGTGGAACAAGCACTGAACTTAACATCTGGCAAATCCAAGAGGATCTTCCTTACTACTGGACTTTGCTGTCTCACTAAGATTGCAATAATGAGTTCTTTTAAAGCTGGGTTTGGAGTACTTTTTTGAGTGGGAAGAAAGATTTTCATATAAGGGAAATTTTGAGTGTAGGTCACAGGAGGGCAGAAAGGATATAAAAAAGCTGCTGATGCACATGGTGGCTTTTATGGGCAAGGAAAATGAAAGCTGCAATGTTTTGGGGAAAAGATATTATCCGTGACATGAAAAGCAAGTTTAAATTAACAAATACTGGGTTATAATGAAGTCCTGGGGGACTGAAATCAGTAGAGAATGGTCATTCTGCTGGAAAAATAAAGGAGGTACTCCATAGATTAACTTAGCATTGCTTTAGAACAAGTTGTTGTTACTTAGAAGCCTGTGTGCTGACAGCCTGTGCACCTATGCAGAAAGTATAGCATGGAAAAAATTATAAAATAATCCTTTTTAAGGTTATGCCTAAATGTGAACAAATAGGATGCCGTTGTATTTGTGTTATGGGCTTGCTTTGGTGTATTGATGGTAAAATACTTCTCAGTGTTTCAGATCATTTATGAATATAATCATGGCTTTAAATTTTGTACCTCTATTTTATATGAAGTCAGTTTGGTTGAGATATTTATAGTGGACCTGCATGCAACTTTTGTGGCTAAGAAAGCAAATTTTAAATTGAAGTGCATAAAATGAGGAACGAACATTTCCAAAGGCATTTTCCCTGACATGAAAGAAATTCTTGGTGGGATCTCTAACTTCCTATGCTTGATGTAGGAGACCAGCCAAAAGGAAGGAAAAAAAGGTGAACTCCTAACAGGTGGCATGGACAGAATATACTTTGTTCTGATGTGCCTTGTTCTGAGAGTTTTAAGTGTCATTGGTAACAGAACAGGACTTTAGGTCTGTGCATGCCCTTCCCCAGGCCTGTGCTGGGTGTGCAGATACTCCCACGGATCTGCTGCCATTGCTCCTAGAGAATGGTCCACAGCTGGCCACAGAGTCCCTCTCAGGACGCTCAGGACTGCTGTCCATTGGTAGCCTACAGAAGTCGTCAGGCTTTGCACGAACCAGCTCCATGCCCAGCAAGGTGCAAAGAGGTGCAGAGCATCACACTTAAAGCCTCTAGGAAGGCACTTTCAGACTGCTATGTAAGTGGCCGCTCTGTGGATTTTGAAGGTCCTGTAAATCTTTCATTATTATTTTTATCTGAGTGTAAAGGTTATTGTAGATGGACAAAATAGTCTTACTAGTCTTACTTTCCAGAATGTAGTTTCATTCAATAAACTGTTTATATTTTCATAATGTAATATTCAACTTTTAATTCTGTTATAATTTTTATTATGGCATTTTATTATTAAAACAGATTTTATGCAATGCATTGTATATAGAAAAATGAGTATTCAAGTGTTGTCATTTTACCAGTTCTATGAGTAACGTATTTTCTGTTCACAGTATTTTCTTCTATAGTCTATAGAAATGTGCTATTTATATGTACTATAATAATAAATTATTCTTTTCAGGATGTTCAGAGTATTTTATTTAATAACTGGAAATTAGTTTTAGATGCCAGAATTAAAGACAGATTGGGTAATCTTGAAACAACAAAAATATTAAATACATGAAAATTGTTAGAAAGCAGAAATATATTTTTAAAAAGGAAAAATATATTGGACTTATGCAGTGTGTTTTTCATTCTTATATTGCCCAGGTTAATATTGTTCCAGTGATTTCACAAATACTGATCTGTTTCCACTACATTTCATTTTTCCTTTCCCTGAGCAATATTCCTGATAAGACTCACACAAGTGAACACTGACACATTTGAAAGAGAAACAGAGGGTCAATTTTTCTGGGATGTATTTCCATAATCCCCTTTTCTAACATCTCTCTGTCCCTTGAGAAGGGGAAGCCTTGCTCCTCCTGTGCTCACAGGACCTCACTGCAAGCACTGTTGGCTCCCACAGAGTCCTTTCTTCTTCTCTCTTTGCTCCAATATTCATCAGCCCCCTCCCCAAGCCAGCCAAGCTCACTGCTCAAGCAGAGAATGTTCCCCTTTCCTGTGCTTTGTGCTGTGTCACTGAGCTGAGTAGGTCACAAAGAAGTCCCCGGTGCTACCTCCGCAGTGGGAGCAGGTGCTAGGGAACAGAGAGGAGGGGAAGCACAGGGCATGTTTTCCCTTCTCAGTGGTGAGGAGTGGTTTCATCAGCTCACCCTGCTTAATGTAACTTTAAGATCATTCAGTGAAAAAGGAAAGGGGTTTTTTTGCTAGGTCAATTACTGTGAAGACAGATAGGGAAAACCCTAGAGGGACTGTAGCCTCTAAGTGACACCCAGTGGAATAACGACCATGATTAAACAATCATGAAGGTATTGTGTTGATATGACATTTAATACAGTAATGAATTAGCCAATAAGAAGTTTCAGAAACTGTTTGATCAGCTTTATCCTGAAATGATTTAGCTGGAGATACTCTAATGGAGAATTTTTTACAACAAGCAATGTCCTTAGTTCTTTTTATTTTTTTTAATGAGGCTATCCCACATTTCCTGACAGAAGTGATTTTTAGCTCTCTGATGTTCTGTCAATGTACACACTAGCAGCATCAGCTCTTCACAGCAGCCTAACAAAGTTTTGAAGACTAAGCAAGTCTTCTCCCAGCAGTCTCACTATCTACTGAGGATATGATTCAAAGCAGAGTGAGGACCTACCAGGTTCTATCCCTAGTCCCTGGATAATACTGAGCTAATTACATAGCTGGTGTTCCAAGCAATTGGGAAATTGAAATTGCAAAAAAGCAGAGATACTTTTCAGTGTCCTTAGTTTCTATTCCACATAGAATGACATGGCTTGTTCCTTCCACCTCATATGCTAGAAACTGCAGCTCCTTCATCTCCTCCCAAACTAGCCTCTCATCACTGCTCAGGATGAAGTTGTTCATAACTTCAGGCAGTGATAAACATCAGGTATACATCAGGGAAGGCATGAAAACAAGCTGAAGCAGAGCCAAAGTTCTGCTTCATTCAGCCTGGAAAAGAGAAGGTATCTCAGTGACCTAATTGCAGCCTCCTAATACCTGAAGGGAACTTACAAGAGAGATGGAGAGGGACTATTTACAAGATCATGTCATGTAGGCCCCATCTTTGGAAGTGTTTAAGGCCAGATTGGATGGAGCTCTGAGCCATCTGGTCTGGTGAAAGGTGTCCCTGCCTATGGCAGGGTCGTTGGAATTAGATGATCTATAAGTCCCTTCCAGTACAAACCGATTCTATTCTATTCTATTCTATTCTATTCTATTCTATTCTATTCTATTCTATTCTATTCTATTCTATTCTATTCTATTCTATTCTATTCTATTCTATTCTATTCTATTCTATTCTATTCTATTCTATTCTATTNTTCTATTCTATTCTATTCTATGGCCTCCTAGGGAGGTGGCAGATCACCCATCCCTGACAGTGTTTAGGAGGCATTTGAACAATGCCCTTAATGATAAACTCTAAGTTTTGGTCCTCCCTGAAGTGGTCAGGCAGTTGAACTGGATGATAATTGCAGGTCCATTCCAACTGAAGTAGAAAATAAATGAAACAAAGCACCAGTTTAGATCATCTGAGTCTCATCTGACTGTCTGGGCCCTTGCACAGTGGGCTGTGTAAGGGTGACCTGCTCTGGTCAGCCCCTTGGCCCCTTCCAGCCAGCTTCCCTGACAACTACACAGAATGCAAAAGGGGCTAGGTTTATAAACAGACATCTCATCCAGATCCAAAAAGATTATTTTGCATTAATGAAATACTGTTGAAAAATGAGCAGTTTTCTCTTTTAAATGAAAGTAACAAGTAACAGTTATTTGAAAGGATATTAAAGCTAACAAGAAGTGCATGTTTCAAGAGACTGTAAGCAATGTCATTTGTGGTTGTCAGACACCTTAAATATCTGTGATTACATTTGAACAGGAAGAGTGACAAGTGTGGCTTTTTAAGAGAAAAAAGTCAGTGTTTTTTCTTTTCAGCACTGAAAAGACAGGATCCCGTACTTTGGCATTGAACAAGAGCTATTTTTCTGTGTGCCTGGTTGAAAGGAAGAGTGAATGAAGAGAGAATGCCAAGCTCAAAACCCAGATCCTTCTGTTAGCTTACTCAGGTGGGAAAAAGAACAATTATTATGAAGAAGAGGTAAGTTACAAGTTTATCAGATTGCAAACAACAAAAAAGATTATTCTCTAGTGACAGATAGCAAAGCCAGATTTCCAATGTGTTCTGGAAACATTATGTTTTAATTTTATGTGGCAGATGCTTCCAGAGAATATCAAAAACACTTTCAGTTACTTCTTGAGTGGCTATAAAAGCAACATCTAACCACAGGAGACTGAGCTAACCATGTTAAAAAAACACAGGCCCCAATTTCTTGAGCTGTGTTTAGTTTCAGATTGTACTATTTGCATAAAGCAAATACGAAGACTTTTTACTCAACTTAGAATAATTCTTAATTTTGTTGGTGCTTCCCTGCTTTATTCAACCTAGGACATACCCTCCAAAGTAGCCTAGGCTTATACTAGTTCTGATCACAGCCCAGAAGTTGGGATAGGCTCTGGTTTGCTGTATGAGTAAAAACCTGTTCCAAGTCAGTAGGTGTGTACAGCTTTCTCGTAGCTTCCTTTTATAACCTGTCTATACTGGTCAGGCCAAATGCAAAGCAGCATCAGAAGCCATAGTCATTTGTTGTAATTGTAGTCTTGAGTGAGGAGATGGAGGTGACAGAAGCTGAAAGACGAGGAAGTGGTCAGGAGAGAATGAGGCATGGAGGGATGTGGCCCTGCAAAACTCCCATTGATGCAAATGCACCGCAGGACTCTTAGTAAGTAGTCTGCCCTTGGGCTCTCCAGCTTTTCCCCAGCAAGGTGGTCTATCCAGCCTTTCCTCAGGCACAGCTCTGTGTTTACTACCACTATAGGGACAGCAGTGTGCCCTTGTGGCCCAGAAGGCCAAAGGAATCTTGGGGTGCATTAGGAAAGGCATTGCTAGCAGGTCGAAGGAGGTGATCCTGCCCCTCTGCTCAGCTCTGGTGAGGGTGCATCTGTGGTGCTGTGTCCAGTTCTGGGCTCCTCAGTCCAAGAGATACATGGAGCTCCTGGAGCAGGTCCAACAGAGCGCAACAAAGATGATGAAGGGACCGGAGCATCTCCCTTATGAGCAAAGGCTGAGGGAGCTGGGCCTGTTCAGCCTTGAGAAGAGGCGCCTGAGAGGGGACCTCATCAATGTCTGTCGGTATCTGAAGGGAGGGTGCCAAGAGGATGGAGCCAGGCTGTTCTCAGCGGTGCCCAGCAACAGGACAAGAGGCAATGGAAGAAACGGCTGCACAGGAAATTCCACCTGAACATGAGGAAGAATTTCTTTACTGTGCAGTGACCGAGCACTGGAACAGATTGCCCAGAGAGGTTGTGGAGTCTCCCTCACTGGAGATATCCATGAGCTGTCTGGATGCAGTTCTATGCAGTGTGCTCTAGGATGACCCTCTCAATCTTTCCCATTATGTGATTCTTTGTTTCTGTGAAAGGAAACCTAAACCTACCACTTTAAGTACCTAGAATGAAGACAGCACCACCTTGGAAGGATGTGCCCTAACATTCCCATTTATTTCAGAGGGAAAAGAGATATCTTCTGCAGGATATTCCAGGCATACAAGGAAAAGATATTGAAGACAGGTAAACAATTATTCTTCTTTAACCATTTGGTAGCACAGAATATCAGAAACTTTGGAATGTCAATGGTCACAGGCACCATGAGGCCACAGATGCAAATAACTCCTTTCCAATCAGATTGTCTCAACTGAAAAAGGAGCTAAAGAGCTCAGGGCAAAACACAAAACATTTGGTCCTCATAAATGTATTATTTTAACATGGGTGCAACCTGGAAAACTATATGTCACAAACAGGTGATGTATATATGAAAGATGATGGATAATATTACAACAAATATTTGTTACTTCTGAAGAAACAATCTCATCATTTTCTTTATTTTTCACGTGTGTTAGAAGCATAAATATTGCAAGAATTTTATTTTAAAATTATTAGAATTATTGTCTCAGTTTGCATGCTGTCTCATACCTGACAGTCCACCACAGACACCTCTGCATAAATTTCGCTAGATTTTATCTCAATTTTTACCCTTCTATGCAAAAAACTTTTCCCTTTATTCAAGTTAGAGAAATAATGGTTTTTCTTTTAACAATTTTTTTATAGTTATCATCACTCTTTTCATTCTAACAGAGCTAACTTTGTTAAAATTAATTGTAAAGGTGATGCTTTTTATAAATCTCATGTCTGTACTAACCTTAGAGCGGCACAGCTGTATATAAAACTAAAAGGTTATATACTTAGGCCTTTTTTTGCTAATATTTACTACTTATGATAAAAATTTATCCTAAATATTTCATTTGACTAACATGTGGAAAGATAGATATACAAGGAGGTTAACTATATACCTGTGACTGATTGACTTAACTTACACAAGCTACTCAAATGTGCTTTAAAAATTTAGTAGCAATGGGGTTAATTTCTACAGGAACCTTGTAAGAAAATGAAAGATATTTGTTTTAAAGTTGCTGCATAAATGCTATCTGTTATTTGACATCAAGTCTCTGAGATGCTTTATAAATTTCTAATGTCTTCTTCAAAGAGTTACTATCTTCTAGTAGCCTAGATCAAAGAGTCTACATTTGACTGTAAAATTGGGGAAAGGCAATCACCAAAACTCACATGTGTATCCTTTCCTTTGCTGTAAAATAATCTAGCAATATTCTATTATGTTCTTTTGCTGACAAACGGAATCTCATTTGGAAGATAATTTGCTTCAAAAGAGAAAAATCGATCCATTACCTAAAATAGACCACATTTTTAGACCCAGTCCTCCTCCTCATTTTAATTTTAGTGTTTATTATTGGTACTAGTGGTTTTAAATAGGTTGGTTTTGTGGCAGAACCCCACACACACGTGACTTCTGGCAAAAATAGCTCCTGGCAAAAAATTGTAAAAATGGAGACCAGCCAAAGCTGGAGTGAAAATATCTTCTGTGTACAGACACTAAGAGAGGAAAGTGAGTCAGTCTGGAGAGGGAAATGTAGGGAGAAAGGAAGACAGTTCTGCAAAAAGATGATATTGCAGTGTCTAGAAATCTTTTTCTAGCACATCTGCAGCAGTGACTTGGTAGAAGAGAAGGAGCAGTAACCATAATTCATGGCCCATTTATCTCCTAACTCTGACTCTGGAAATAGATTGTACTTGCTCTGACATGTACCTACGAGCAGACATCCCACCCAGGTAGTCACAGCAAACCACCAATCCAGCACAAACAGCAGAAGGGTATTTCTTACCTATCATAGACAAAATTCCTCAGTTGTCATTTACATTTGTTCATTCTCTGGTTCTCCGTGTTTGAATAACTATACTAGTTTAGGACCTACAAGTATGTGCAGTTATTATTTGATCTGTGGTGAGGATGTGAATACTTTTTAACCATTCACCTTCTCAATTTTTGGTGGTTGGCCTTTTCAGACACTGTGTTAAGCAAAGTAACCAGTTAGTCAGAATTAATGTAGTGAGATCATGAAGCAGTTCAACCGTGCATGAAGAAGGATTGGTAATAGTGGGATGTTAGTACATGGATATTGAATTAAGCATTTCAAGCTATAGAAAACAAATATGAACTATTGGTTTCCTCATTGAATCCCAAACTCTTTGCTTTTTCTGCAAACTATCAGTCATTATCAAAATCTAAAGGCAAATGGATGAGCCAGCTTCCTTCAGGCTGTAGCAGGAGAGAATGACAGCTCTTTCCAACAACTGTCCCTCATAGTCTTAGAGGTCATATCACTAATTAACAGCCCATATGTATTAGCTTCAGTTTAGTCATCTGAATTATTCTGTGTGTTCAGCATTCATCTTTAACTTTACTCTTATTGCTTAATTTGTTATTATAGCATTTACTTCCAATATTGATGTAAATATCATCATCTTGCTGAAAAAATAGTCTGCTGATGTCAAGGTGACCTGTGAACCCCTGACTGTGTGGGGCAGCAGAAAAGGTGTAGGAGCATGAATTAAGGCTTAGAAAACCATAGAAAGGCTTTGCAAGGATGAAAAAGATATTAAAGGAATATGAAAAAAATCTATTGCTTTTTTCTTTTCTAGAAAATTCACAGAGTGGATGGGAAACAGGACCAGGATAGTGATAGACATGCCTGAGCACTGGCACTTTCCTGAGCAGCCTGTGCAGGGAATTCAGTGAAGAAGCAGGGAGCTGGTCAGTGCTACCCATTTTACCCGATCTGTCGGGTCTACAGGGAAAGGAGCAGCAGGGGAGAAGATAAGCTTTACTGAGTGTATGTGTTACCTCTGCTTCACAAAAAACAAGTTACAGCCCCAAAGTCACAGAGATCCCTGGAAGATCTATGTCTCCACCTATGGATAGGCAGGTGGTAAGTGACTGTGTTAACCGTGTATCTGTCTGGTCCTTAACACTCCGGTACTTGATATGTCTGTATGGACTAGGGAAAGTGCAGCTGTAGACCTGTACAGACTAATCTAACGCCTCTAGAAAGTGATTGTTTTACTCCAGGAAATTCTACACTAGGAACATACTGATCCATTTCAGGAGGTGCTTAAGCACAGATCAGGAGCTGGGCATCAGACTCCTTTTAGCAGCTGAGACTACTGTGGCGTTTTTGCTTGGTTGTTTGTTTAGAAGCTACTCTTTAAAGGCAATTGAGAGATTTTTCTGCCTTAGATTATGTGGGATCTGATTTAAAATCCCTCAAGATTACAGAGTTTATGGCGAAATGCAGTGATTTGTGTTTTGTTCCCTTCAAATCTTACCCCAGGATGGTGATGAAAACCACCAATCCCCATTAAATCTGACATAACCACAGTAACAGCTGAGATCATTCAATTGAGAATTGTCCCTCTTAAAGTAGAAGAATGTTAAGTTGTAACCTAATGTTCGTATAATCTGTAGTATTTAGCAAAACGGCAAACATGACCTTTTGAAATAATGTCTTCTTCCCTGAAGTGACTGTAGTCCTTGTGGTACCATTTGACAGTCTAGTAGTAGAAAGTCTTATTAATTTGCCTATAAAAGAAATGTTTACAGAAAAGTTTTAATGCACTTTGCCACAGAAAAATTTACTGGCTGTGTACCTTCATGAGTTACATATGTTGAATATAGTATTTATGATGAAGATAAGAAACAAAATATATTAATAAGTAACTGAAAATTACTTATACTGCCTTTTTACAATTAATCTCTGGCATAAATCTGGAATGAGATCTATGGAAATTTCAACATGAGCACCTGAAATACAAGATTAATAACCTGAAATTGAGTACTGCTCTTGAATTGTAAGTAGAAATTTTGTATCTTTAAATATAATTAATTTTATTCAAATTCTGCGTGCCTAATGATGAATGTGACACAGAACAGTATTAATAAAAAATAAATGGATTAACACATGCTGCAGTTCTTGTCACACAATGTTAGTTTTGCTGTAAAAACTTTAGCTATAGGGGGATTCAAACTAAGGGATAAAGTTTAGTTTTCCCTTTAAAAAGAAATAATTACAATATCTGTCTATTTATTTTAAAATTATTTTAAAAATTTGAATTAAATAAAATCAAATAAACAGTGTAATATTTCAAATAAAGTAAAATAAAATATTAATAATTATTATAAAAAATAAGACAACAAAAATAGAGACAGAAATAAAACTCAAGGAAGAGAAGTGATGCCTAATGCAATTGCTCACAACTTGCTGACTGATGCCCAACCCAGCCCTAAGCATTCTTTAAACCCTACAGCCCACTCCCCACCTGGTTTGTATCCTGGGTATGGTGGGGAATATCCCTTTGGCCAGTTTGGTCCAGCTGTCCTGTCTATGTTCTCTCCCACCTTCTTTTGCACCTCCTCTCAGGCAGAGCATTGGAAACTGAGAAGTCCTTGAAAAAGCATGAGCACTGCTGAGAAACAGCTAAACATCAGTGTGTTATCAACATTATTCTCATGCTAAACCCAAAACAGCACTGTACCAGCTATTAGGAAGTAAATAAACTTTATCCCTGTGGAAAGCAGGGCATCTGAACATGTTCCAGACTTAACCAATACTCAGGGATCAAGAAAAAAAGTCACAGATTCATTCTGATTTTTCAAAAGTTTAGTCCTGTGTTTTTCTTGGGGCTAAAATCACAAAATCACAAAAAATGGCTGTACTGAGTTCTATGCACTGTTGTGTTAACTTTTACAGTTATTTTTACCCCTGCAAGTCAGCACCAATATCTTCTGCATCTTTTATTATGCAATTATTTTTGTACTCTTGGTCAGTTGACTCAAAAAGAATGTTATTTGAGATAAGCCTATATAACACATAAGGTTATGCCATCACTTGCTCAGAATGCTGTATGATAATATGTACCTAAGTAAAGATTGTTAAACAGTTTAGAAAAAGAAACATTATTCATGAAGATACATATGAAATAAAATGTCTATAGGAGGGAAAATAGTGACATTTTGTGCTCTCTCTTCTATATAGATTGCCTTTACAAGGGAAAAAAAACCCATGCCTTCTCTTTTAACTCAGTAAATGCCCTCTGGGTCAGTTATCAAAAGGGAAGAGGACTTCTGTACAGTCATCCTACCAAAGGAATTATAGAGCTCTTGAAGGAGATGACATGCTTCTGGGGACTGTAACGCCCACATCAATAATATTAAATAGCATTTGCTATTAAAGGGAATCCTGTTACAAATGAATCTTTGGTCTAAAACTCAGATTCCATCTAATCTTTTACTTGGCTTCATTCCTTTGAGACAGTCTTGAATAGAAGAATTAGGTTTACTCAAGCTGTATAGCATTTCTTTAATGCCAGCAACCACAAAGAGGTTTTTGCTCAAGGTCTTAGAAAAGGATCTGGAATTTCAGATATTCTTTTGGTCCTTTTTTCAAATCTGTTGTTTTCCAGTACTATGAAGTGTTCTCTTTTTTCTCTACAAAAATAAAAATCTTTTCTGCAGCTGTTTTTAGAGCCCCATTTTACACCTATTCTTTCAAATCACTAATAACCTGTAACTAAATGCCTGCCATGTCCTATCCTTCATTGACAAGGAAGTTTTATGCATGGATGTGCACATTCTCACAGACAGAGTCACCAAAAAGGAATGTTGGAACTGATGTAAAGTGATCATCTGATCCTCCACCCACATGCTTGTTGATATGTGTAATATGTGTGTTTTCATGTGCACTGTAGTGGTGTACATTATCTATGTGCAAGAATAAGTAGTCAGCCATTTGGCACCTAATTAGTAAACAATTATATTCTGCTCGGAGTTCTTTTTCTTCTGGAATCTTACCTGCTGGAATATTAATTGTCTGACAGATATGAAATAAAAAGCCAGCCAAGTATTCAAGAAATCTGTCAGTTTAATAAGAGAAAACATCAGCTCTTGAACATTTCCTCCTTACCTTGTGTTTCTCTTTATAACTGAAATTGCTTTCATGAGAATGCCTAAAGCAATTTCTGTGCTCTGTGTTGGTGAGGAAAAACACCTCTGATAAGGAATAATGTGGGTTTGTTTTCTGATTAAGTATTAAAAGGAATCCCATTGTGCATACTTGTATCTGCATAGTTTATTCTCCTAAGTCATTAAAAAGCAGGAGACACTTCAGTTCTCCCAGCTGATCATCACAATGAAACTGTGAGGTGAAAAGTGATCTGAATTATACTTTTCAATTTAAAACTGAATACACATTTCCAAACATGTATGCTAACACCCACTCACTCACCTATTTTTAGGATTCTATCAAGTCATTTCAATGACGAGATTTTTAGTAAAATCACTATCAGGAAAATTATTTGGGGAAAGAAACTCCAAAACCAGAATAGACTCTGGAGTCCATCTTCAGAGTCAGTTATACTCACTGCTACTTAAAAGTTTGCACACTGAGATCTGCAGAGTGTTGCAAACAATCCTCGGAGAGGAGCATTCTCCAGTGTGGCTGCCAGGTAAAAACACATTGTACTTCCTGTAAAACTCTGCCCATGTGGGCAGTTGCTGTTGTTGTCACAAGAAAGTTGAGGCATGTAAGCAATGCAGGAAAAGGCAAATGACAGGTAAAGTGTCTCTATACAGTTCTCAGTGGGAGGAAGGAAGGACTCAAGAGACATTTCGATGCTATCAAAAGATTTAGAAGTCCTCTTTCAGGATACAACTTTAAAACAAAAAAAGGACTGTCTATAAAAAAATCTCCTTAAACAAACTATTTTCCCACTGCAGGCAAAGAACAAGAAGGAAGTGTGGAATGTAAAGTGAACAAAGAAAACATCCCCTGAGGGAAATTTCTCACATAAATCACCAGCACACATACCTGCCTTGTCTCCCGCTTAGCAGGATGGATAGCCGAACCCACAGGCTTTTCCCCTCCTGTGAAAAGATGTGTTTTCTTGAAATCTCTCGCCCAAGCGCTGGGAGCAGCGGGCGGGCCAGCGGGGAGGGGGAGGCACTCTCCAGGGTCCTGGACGGAAGGATCGTGCCGCGCTTCTCGCTGGGTCAGGATCCTGGAACAAGACCCTTGCTCTGACCTCTAAATAGAGAATAGCAGAAAGTAAGAGGCTTTCACCCACAGTCCCCAACTCTGTTTCTGCTTTTCTTATTAGTAAGCAAAATTAGTAATTTAGGGGAGCATATGGCTCATTTCTAATCAGTTGTACTTTAGCATTTGGGAACAGGTTCTCTCCNTTAGGAGAGGGCAAAAAAAAAAAAAAAAAAAAAAAAAGCTTTATGAGATACGAATTTCACATAAGGAAAACTGGCCGGAGAGGCTTAAACAAATGAGAACAGACAAAGCAGTGGATCTGCTTTGTAAATGTGTGAAATGGGAGTTCAAACTACAGTTGGACAATTTAACGAAGAAAAGAAGGTTACCCTCTCTTCCTGATTGAGGAAGTGAGCAGAGATGTGGGCATAATGTACTGATGTTCACCCCTGCACACCATAAGGGAGACTGTCACTGTATTTCTTCTTAATTCAACAAACTAATATAACTATAAGGACCGATTCTTGCCATATCCCAAGGCAGATGAGCTCTTTCTCACGTGACTGGTGACTATGCATATAAAATTGAGTTGTGGAGAAATCATTGGCTTCTGCTCTGAAAATGAGCTGAAATCTACAAAAAAAAGAGTTGGACCTGTTTAAGAAAATAGCTACCAAAATGATACCGGGAAAGAAAGTGAGTGGATGAAATGCTCTCTTACTTGTGCAATTTGATTGTGTGTCTTGTTAGTTCCCAAAGGCAGGCTCTTTTCTCATTTTCTGAATAAAAATTTTGTGTCCAGTATATTGTGCCCCATCTCCTCTTCTGCTGCCCAGGGAAGTGGTGAAGTGACCATCCCTGAAGGTATTTAAGAAATGTATGTATGAGGTGCTTAGGGGCATAATTTAGTGTCAGGCTCGGCAATGCTGGGTTGATGGCTGGACTTAACAATTTTAAAGGTCTTTTCCAACCCTAATGAGTCTATGATTTCCTCCTCAACATTTGTGCAAGACTTGGAGACAGAAGTTTAGAAAATAGAACCAGCCGTCTGTTTGCATGGTGGTTGGTTCCTGACCTTTGTCTCTGACTATCCAATATCACTTCCTTGAGGCCAATGACTCATGGTCTCTTTAGTACACCTGAGTCTGAGACCCCCAAATTTCCCAAGACCTGCACCAGGTTCACCATGCAGGTGATTGAGATGCCTGTTATTAAGCATTGTGAAAGACTTATTTACAATCAATTTCTGTCTGTGTGAAGTGGTTTTTAACTAGAGAAAATGTGAGGCAATATTGTTAAAGTTACCTAAACTGTCATTAATTATAAATGTGCTGTATAAAGCTTTTTTTTTTTTTTTTTTTTTTTTTTTTTTTTTACAGNTTTTTTTTTTTTTTTGCATTTACTTAACGGTATTAATTGCTCAGGAAATAAAAATCAAGCAATTAGTACCTCTAAGAAGAATATGTACACATAAATGTAAGACTTGTGAACATAGCTGGAAAGCTGGAGAGTATGAATTAACTTTGGTCTGTACATTCTTTGTACAGAACCTGCTGTGCCACTGGCCAGTCATGGTACACCACAACACAACGCTTCTAACGCAGTGTGTAGCACATAAGAGAATAAAGAGAAGAAGTCCTGTTTTCATTCCAATTGAATTCTAAAATCACCACTAACAGTTAGGATCCATTACTGGGAAACTATTGTCAACTGGTATAATAAATCAATGTGTTAGAAGCACTCAAAGCTCTGCATGCACAACACTTGCACATTTTATAAATATTCTTTTGTACACTGTAACATTTGTAGATAAATACAGATGTTCCTCTTTATGCAGTTCATTTACTAGTAGCTCTCTTGATCCTTATCACAAGAGTCTCTCAGCTTTTGGCCCTGGTTCTCATGGTCTCCTTTCAACACAATATGTAGGTTGCCTAACACAAATTATATTCCATGCCCTGCATTAGGAAGTTTGGAGTGAATTCCATTCTGGCAATACAGTGCCTGGCAATGGGACTGCAGAGCATTTGCCATAAACATGGGGTAATCCAGGATGCTTTCCAAGTGCACAGCTGAACGGGACCACTGCACACTAACAGTGAGGAAATCCTGGATGAAGGAGCCATGTCTTGATCAGACAATGCTGATTCTGCATTTTTTCACTATGATTCTTATAAATGAGACAAACCCCACATAAATTAATTGTTCTTTCTGCATATAACATGTTGATTACTCTCTGCACAAAGCATACTCTTGAACCAGACAGTTGACTTAAACCTTGCATGGGTGTGTACCAGATAGGGAAAAAGTGGGATCAAACCAGTACTTCTGTGACATGCAAGCACAGTAAGGCCAGCAGCACACAGCAAGAGTAAGGATGCCACACAGCTGATTGTGGGTGCTGTACTGTTTTTGTCCAGCCCTGTTGTGCCTATCCAGGAAGGCAACTACTTCTTTTGCATTCACTCAGCACCTGCTCCACTTCCTGTGCTGCCAGTGGGCACTGTGTGCTTGCCAGTGGTGTAGAGAGAGGGATATGAGAGAGGACTGTGGGTCACATGCAGATAAATGAACTGCATTCTGCACTTAAGAAATGGAATAGATGAGGCAATCTACCAGGGAGACCCAAAATTAAACATGTACTACCTGTGTGTTTAAGTGTAACCACATAATGAATTCCTCTGGTCTCCCAAGCCTTCATGACCATGAACAAAGTGAGGTTCAAGATGGAGACTGAGAAGGCCTTTTCAGTTCACAGATTCCATTATGAATAAGTATGTTGGGCAAGATTTAACCCAGTTGATCTGAGTAAACTGCTCACCTGACCTAGAAGCACGGAGAGCAGTTTAAATGCTCAGTTATTGTCATAACTTCCTTACAAATTCAAATGGTCCCCCAAATAAATAAAACTGCAAATGGTAAGGAGAGGAAATTATTTACCTTTACTCTCTCTCTTTTTTTTTTCTTTTTTTTTTCTTGTTTGTTTTGTTTTGTTGTGGTTTTTAAATTAAATTTTAGTTTATTTGAGGAGCCATTATACATCAAAATCCAATGGTTTATTATTTCAAGACTTCTGATATGTTAGGCAAGGTTTCCACACCATCTGATGAAAGATCCTATAGAGGATTTATTTTCAAAGTGACTCTTCTCTTCAATCCTAAGAACATCATAAAGTTAACATTCAGAAAACTTTAGAAATGAAAATGAGGACTGTGTCTGCAGCTCAGGCTGAGACCCTGTATTTTCAATGTTGTCCTTATAGACTACAGAATGGAAACATTGAGAAATAGCTACATTGGATCATCCTTATAACATTTTAAATTCTGTTATGATCACACTGGTCTGGAAGAAAGAATATAAAAAGGAGAACCTCACACTTTTTCTTTTTTTTCCTTATTCTTTAGGACATTAGCTTAAATATTACTTTCTATGAAACGTGAGTTAAGCATGTAATGATATGCTTTCTAGGTTTAAGACCCTTTTTTCTTCTGGATTTTGTTGATCTGGAGCTCATTCATGACTTTGTGGTTCATATGAATTGCAGCTATTCATGTGTATGTATATATATGTAAAATTTCCCTTAAAATAAAATAAAAATATCTGTAAAAAAACTCTACAGCACAACTAAGTCCTTTTGCCAAGATAAACGTACCCTTCAGTGCAAAGGTGTGACAGTGGTGACACTACAGGTCAGAGTATGTAAAGTAATGCTCATTATTCTGAAATTTTTCCCCAAAGACTATGACCTTCAGTGAAAATAAACAACATTTTGAAAGCAAAGGTAATGCAATTATTCATAGACTGTTTCAGATTAGTTGGCAGAAAAGCAAATATTTCAGTTTCAGCTTGAAAATCAAGCCATTATTTAACTTTCAATGTGCAGTTCCCATAGTAAATTCATTTTTAATGGGATGGTGTACCTGGTTTGTACTTGGTAATTCAGTTATAAGAAATCTGAGCTGTGGCCCATAAATCAATCTGAATGGTATGCCATAAGACTGCAATAAATTTATGAGCTACTTTAAAAAAAAAAAAAAAGAACAGAGCATATATTAAGTATTTTATGTCTCGTACAGATTGCAATTCAAATCTTTGACTCTAAAAATAAAGCTATGGGAGATTTTTAAATTGTAAAATCTCACTTGGGTCCCCCGAAATTCTTTGCATTTAGTCTATCCCTGGCCTGAATCTGATCTGTGGGATCCCTTTCAGATTTACTGGAAGATCTGGCTGTCAGTCAGTTCCAGGTAGTATTGCAGAAGTAGCTGAAAGATAATGTATATTTGTGCTCCTGGAAAATCTTTACTAATGGGGAGGTCCAGCTATGTATGTGACAGCTCTTTTTGTCTCTCAGGTCATTCATTTCATAGTTGGCAGCAGGGGCCCAGAGTTTCATGACAACAGCCCCTCTCAGAGGCTTTTTTTCCTGTATCTTAATTATTAATATGTGATGCTCACAGTAACCAGTATGAGGAGAAAGGTGTAGAAGCCTAAAAAGGTGGAGCAGCCTTTTGCTCAATAACCATTCATAACAAGTGATGATGTAAAAAATATAGAAAATAAGAACTTATGCAGTTGCTTAAATTGAAAATTAGGATGACTTTTTTGGTACTGTCTGTAGACATATTCTAAATGAAACCTCAAAAATGTTCAATCTTTATAGGATCCATGAAGGTTAGGATATTCCAGGTAGTCGTGATGAGACTGCTCATGACAGCTCCAATCCAGCAGGACCAATGATAAGACACAAGCCACGCAGTTGCCCAGCCACATGGCTGCTGCTTGGTGCCAGTGCATTCTGGTGTTGCATTTTTAGGGGATAGCGGTGGCCCTGTGTGTGTGCTCACAGAGCTAAGTACAGTGAACGTGCCTTCAGCTCTGTGTTGAGGTGTTTGGGCTGTCCCTGGTCCAGCTGGGGGTCAGCCTCCCGCTCCAGCAGAGCTGCCAGCCCCCACGTGCCACGCTTGGGCTGAGCATGGGAGCAGTGTGCCGGCTGTGGCACAGCCAAGCTTTGGAGACCTCGTGCCTGAAATCTGCATGCAGTCCTGCTCGATGGCCACTGAGTAGCTGACTGCAGGGTGCTTTTGGTGCCAAAGTTTCTAAATTGTCCAAAGAGTGGGATTGGTAATGGCCCTGGATGGCCACACGGACCTGCACCTTTGCTGGGACATCAAACTGGCTCTGGACAGCCACAGCATCTCTCCTAGGGAAACAGAGGGAATATTATACTGGATTGATTTAATGACTGGCTCATGCAAAGCTGAAAATCTGATCGAGCAAGCAGTAATAATGTCATTGTCCTCTTTCTACCTGCAGAAAGTTAAAAAAAGAGAATGTACTAATACTGAAATTCTGAAGGACACACTGAAAAAGGGACTTCTCAATTACATGATAAATTAGAGAACAATATGCTATGTTGTACTGAACGTTTTCTCCTCTCCTCTTGCATATGCATACCTTCACTTTACTATCTCAGGTTCTGTTTTGGGTTATTTAAAAATGAAACCTAATTTTCATTCAAGCATAGTTGGTTCAAGCCATATTAAAATTATGTCATCACTTACTATGTAAAGAGATAAAAATATTAAAATTAGGAATAAGAATCACCATGTTAGATATATGATAATTTAAATAAATGTTCTCATACATACAATATCTAATACCACTGTCTACCAAAAAATCATTCTCTCAGGGAAAGGGAAAAATTTGAAATTTTGTTGACTTTTCATAGAATCATAAAATTGTTGAGATTGAAAAAGACTTCTAGGACCATGGAGTCCAACTGTTAACCCAGAACTGACAAGTCCACTGCTAAACCATGAGCCTAAATGTCACATCTATATGTCTTTTAAATACTTCCAGGGATGATGATCCCACCACTTCCCTGGACAGCCTATTCCAGTGTTTAGCAGCCCTCTAAGTGAAGAAATTTTTCCTAATATCCCATCTAAACCTTCCCTGGCATAACTTGAGGCCATTTCTTGTCCTGTAGCTTGTTCCTTGGGAGAAGAGGCTGAACCCCACCTGGCTACACCCTCCTTTCAGGCAGAGAGCAAGAAGGTCCTCCCTGAGCCTCCTTTTCTCCAAGCTAAACATCCTCAGCTCCCTCAGACACTCCACATAGGACTTGTGCTCCAGACCCTCTTCACCAGCTCCATTGCCCTACTCTGGACTTGCTCTAGTACCTCAGTATCTTTCTTGAAGTGAGGGGCTCAAAACTGGACACAAGATTTGAGGTGTAGCCTCACCAGTGCCAAGTACAGGGAAATGAACAATCACTGCCCTGATCCTGCTGGCCACTCTATCCTTGATCCAAGCCAGCTTCCCACTGGCCTTCTTGACCACCTGGACTCACTCCTGGCTCATGCTCAGCTGCTGTTGACCAGCACCCCCAGGTCGTTTTCTACCAGGCAGTTTTCCAGCCACTCTGCCCCCAGCCTGTAGGGTTGTTGTGACCCGTCACTTGGCCTTCTTGAACCTCATACAATTGACCTCATCCCATTGATCCAGCCTCTCCAGATCCCTCTGTAGACCCTTCCTACCCTCCAGCAGAACAACACTGCTGCCCAGCCCAGTGCTGTTTGCAAACTGAGAGAAGGGGCACTTGTTTCCCTCATCCACATCATTGATAAAGATGTTAAACAGGACTGGTCCCAGTACTGAGCCCTGGTGAACACCACTTGTGGCTGGCCACCAGCTGAATGTAACTCCGGTCACCACCACCCTGGACCTGGACATTCAGCCATTTTTTTTTACCCATGAAGCATGTTTTTTTACCCATCCAAGCCATGAGCAGTAGTTTCTCCAGGAGAATAACGTGGGGAATAGTGGCAAAGGTGTTACTAAAGCTCAGGTAGGCACATCTACAACCTTCCCCTCATCCATTAAGTGGATCACCTTGTCATAGAAGGAGAGCAGTTGCTCAAGTAGGAGTTGTTCATGTTCTTGACAGCAAATATCATGAGCAATACTGGTAGTGTAAGTGACTTTTATATGAATCAGTTTATTGAGGCTGAAATATGTGGGCTAAACTTAAAGGGAGAAAAGTAGTAAGAACTGAAGAGGTTGATGCTAGACAGTTAAAGACTGAGACCTCTTTATTTGCATTTCCAATAAGTGGTTAATAGGTTAATGTTTCGATTTTCTTTCGTTTTTCAGCATCTGGATGGCAAATCTTGCTCTGTGTCAGGTTGTATCAAGATTGGTTCATATGTTTTGCTTCCTGCATATTTCTCACCTCCATGTATTTTGAATCTACTTCTCTCCAGAAAGCAAGAACTTAGAATACATAAGAATCCATCATGCTTAACCTCTCATACAAGATACTGAACATGTGTTTTAAATCGTGTTGAAAATGTTGACAGGTATTTCAGTGAAATGGAATTTCCTTATTAAGAACTGAAGTTCATTTAGTTATTGGTTCTACTGTACACCTGAATTTTCATCATCAGTTTCTGGAAATGTAATGCTTTGTCGTGGTTTTATATATTTGAAGAATTAACAGTGATTTCAAAGAAGTCCCCTATCTTAGAAATGAGTGATCTAAAGACAGAGAGGAATATGTTGTGTGATCTATGTTGTGGGTAATCTACTGAGGCAAAGAATAGAATGGAATGGAATAGAATAGAATAGAATAGAATAGAATAGAATAGAATAGAATAGAATAGAATAGAATAGAATAGATTGTTTCAATTGGGAGGCACCTTCAATGATCATCTAATCCAACTGCTACTCACAACCTTCAGATAACCTTTAAATAATGAGAGTGACTATGGGACTTCATTCACAGCATGCAGACTCTAAACATAACATCCTACAATTGTACCCCTGTGTGGAGCAGAGCAACAGGTTATATTCGTTTTGATTTGACACTACTTCACCACAGGCATCTGATTTTGGGTCAGTTTAGAGAGTAATCAGTGAGGATTTGTGTCTTGCATTTGATAAAATTTTGATATAGCCTCACTGAAGTTCAGCAAGACCTAGTTCCAAGAAACATATTTTTAATGCTGTGAAAAAAATAATATCGAAGACAAATGAGAGTTGCTATAAGCAGACTCTATATTCCAGTTGATAAATCAAGCCCTGAATGTTTCTTCTTAACCTTGCCATGCAGACAGGTCTTCAGCAAGATGAATTAAAATAATTTTAAAAAATAAACTTTATTCAAATGTTGACTAAGACTTACTTTCTCAGCAGTGGTAGTGAGACACTAGGTGAGATGCAGAAGACAGCCAGCTGGAGAAGTATAACCCTACTGTCAGCTGTTTCCCACCCTCATTCTCTGCTTATACAGCTACATACACGGTGGTGGAAAGGTAAGGTTGTCCTCCTTTCACTGAAGACAACCCTTTGTAGGGCTTTGCTTTTCCTCTAATAATACACCCAAGTGCCCTATACACAACTAATGAGAAAAGGGAATTTGGCTGACTGTTACCAGCCTTTACTCGTATTCCTCCTTCCCTTGCTCTCTCTCCCACCAGTATTTCCTAACCTGCAGGCAAAGAAGAAAAATTCTGAAAGTTCTGAATAAAAGACTTTGATTTATGTATCAAAGGGAGCACAGTCACATCTGCAACACACATCTTTTCAGTCTCCACATCTTCCTGATAAAACTGGCAGAACCTTGTCTTCTACATGTCCTCCTAAGACTTTTGCTGCCTTTGAAATGTAGATAATGAGCTAAACCTCCTGAACCTTCTTCATGGTGGTGAAACTTGTAATCAATGTTTAAAAAAGTCATCTGACAGAAGACATCACTATTTCCTTTTCATTTCTTCACATCTTTAGAAGAGAATTTTGACAATATCTGCAGATTTCCTGTCCTATTCTTCTTGCTTTCAAAGAGTTTCTGTAAGTGGGGAAACATTTTTGTTGAAAGAAATCAATAAAACCTCTTATTTTCCTCAGATATTTTTAAAATTAGCCAAAGAAATACCTCTGAAAGAAAATAGCTTTTAACATCTTTCCCAGTTTGCTTTCCTTAGTAACTTAGTGTTTTAATGCATGTTACTGGCTGCATACATCCAGTTCTGAAAAAAACACCTTTGAAAGTAAACTGGATGTTGTCAAGGAACTGTTTTTCATGAAGTGTAGTCTAAATATAGCAATAAAGATGTGATCTGGCAGATGTAGCAGCAGAGGACATTTTCCAGGCCATGAAAATCCTCTTCTAAAAGCCACAATAAAGCAGGCCCCAAGATGCTCGTGTGTTTCGATCTCATATTTCCTAATTCAGCACATTTGGATTTCTTTTAAATTGAATTCTCAATAACTGAATTTCATGAGTTTTTGTAAGATTTAACATTTCTGCTTTTGGAGACAACAGCAACCTGTTAGCAGCTCCATACTTCCTTACAAATATTTCTTGTCAATCCCACTTCTATTTTAATATACTTCTAATGTTCAGTGTATTTTTAAAATTTTAGGAATTTTCTAGATATTTATGAATGTCCAAAAGTGATGTTAATACTTCAGTTCTGCAGTTTTGCAAAAACAATGCCCCTCAAGAACAGATCTGTCACATAATCTGGGCTGCACAATCGTGGTGCTACCTGAAAAATAAGAAAGGAAAGAGCATGTAATGCATGCTACGGCAGCCACAAGTGTTTTGATGGAGCTACCTAATCCTTCAGTTAAGCCAGACCTGTTCTTTTTAATGGAAAAGCTGAAAAAATCGGATCTTGAGATAACAGAAATGTAGATGTTCTAGTCTGGTTTTTCTTTTATCACAATATGGATAGACATGAGATGTTATCACATACAGCTGCCAGAAGTGTTTCAAATGAAGAACAATAACTGCATGCAAGATAAATTAAATTATTTTTCTTTGTGTAACTGTCATAGATATGTCACATGATTTTTTTTCTTTGTGTGAGAATTGATTGCTAGTGAATTTCACAAATGGAAACAATCTTAATTACAAAATAATCCGTCCCTTTATTTTCAAAGGAAATATGAATGTAATTTTTAAAATAACATTATGATTTCTAAGCACAATAAAAAAACGAAAGAGAGAGGGCAAAAACCTCTCCTGTATTTTGCTGACTTTAGCTAGGTTTGCAAAGTGCTTTGCAAGGCTGAATGAAATAAAACTCAACAGACCAATGTGTTAAGCTCATAATATTGGCACTCCTCTATTACAGCTAGGGAAACTACGGAATAAAGCTACCAAGTAGAACACATGAAACCCAGACGGATCAACATCTGTTTCAACTTCATTGTGCATTTTACCAACTGTCCTGTGTTTTTCAGGCAGTTTCCTCAGTTGTGGAAAGGATACACAAGTTTTCCTTGCAAAGCTGGAAAATACAGAGGGAAATGTTCAGGTTGCCACTCTCAGATGTTTTACAAGTTGTATTGTCCCTTCACAAAAATGCCAGACTTGTTCTGCCAAACATCTTTGCCCCCACTATTCTGACATAATACAACATTCCTTTTGACATCTTTAAGAGCAGGCACAAGGTAGGAGGGCATGGGTTAGACAATGGCATAAAGTTAACTGGACAGTCAGAGATCATCATCAGAAGGGATTAAAGATGGAAATTTTTAATGTAAAACTGTTCACCATAATACATGAGATCTATTTGCAATATTTTATGTGCTGCAGGAGAAATACCTGCATCAGAAATTGTATTGACTCTAACTTCTGCATGATACCCTCACTCTGAAGGGGAGAGTAAACTACCTTACATTGCAAGGCTGCCATTTCATTACCCTCGAGGAAAGGAGTTACTGCAGAGCCGTGTAGTGACCACCAACACCATCGGCCTGCAGGGAAGGGCTGTCTAGAACTTGCAGGGCTGGTCTCTTCCTGGCTAGCTGTGTGATAACATCTTTGCTTGCTCACTCTAAAAACGGTCAGAGCTCTCTCCTGTATGAAATAAGGACGTCTACAAGAGGCAGGAGGAGAGTGAAAGGACTAGAGCAGAGGAAAATCTGACAAATCCATCCTCTAACCAGGTGTGTTGCTGAGTTCCTGAAGATAACATATTATCTAGATTCATTGGATTTACATGAAAGACATTACCAGGAAGGATCTTTCCTTTTTTCCCTTTCATCACTTTGAGGGTGATTAACAGTGCCTGTACTTCACTGCTGCACCTGCAGGTAGTGAAGAGATGTATTCACAACAGCAAGCAATTTCACAGCATGAGCACTTGGAAACATTATTTATTACTACCATTCCAGCTAAAAAGTCTGAGACTGAAAAATAGTAACACATACAAGATCTCATCACTCATCTGCAATTTGCATTTTTCATGGATACAAACCTGGCTGGCTAATTGGGAAGTCATTTGACTTGAGACTTAATATACTTTTACCTTATGATGGATTCAGCATGAAGAGAATATATTGTGTTTTCATTACTTAGAGTCAGGAGCAATTTTCAGCTGTGTGTTTTCAAGTTTCAAACAAGAGGAAAGATTTATCTGCGAGAGTAACAGATTGGCCCATCTAATTGAGCATACTTCCAGCAGTTGCCACCAATGCAGTGGCTGTTGCTGAGAGTGTGCCCTTTCCTGATGATTTTATCAAAGAATACACAGTTATACAAAAACATGCAGTGGTAGTAGAGCAGGGGAAATTCCTCTTTGTTCAGAGTGCAGGGGATGAGCATGGCAATGAAGGAAGTCAAACCTCCCTGCAGTTGTTGTGTTTTCTATGGTCAAGGTAAAGGAGAGAAGACTAAAACATGAATGTGGAAAGATAGTTAATTTCTAAAACATGCCATGGACAATCCACAACTACAGAGTAAATGTTATCCACCTTTCTGTGTGTCGCCATATGCCAATACCCAGTGTGGGCCTGGTAATGGCCCAGCTAAAGGTACCAAGCTTGCTTGTGGTTTGTTAGTGATGAAGTGCAGATAAACGTCTCCCAGATGGAGATAGACTGTCATGAGTCTAAAAAGCTGGAAAACATCAGCATCCCTCCCCTTGCTGTGGTGCAGCTGTCAAGAAGAAGCATCCTGTGCTTCTAAAAAGGAGTGATGCTTGGGGACAAAAAGCACTGTCCTGTGCCCTTCCTGGATGGCTTTCTTCTTGTAAAGCTTACTTGGAAATCTAATTAGAAGATTAGTCTTTTGTGGTCTAAAGATATATATATGGTCTAGGATACCTAAAAAACCAAGGTAGCCTTCTGTGTCTAGATTATGAATATACATACAAACTTTTGTTAATGTTCCTTACTTATTGTGTACAGCAGAAAATATTGTTTATTCCAATAGAAAATACATAATGAAAAGTAATTCTATGTTCATGTTGCTGGTGTATCACATTGAAAATGACAAATAGAGAAGATATTTTAGGGGCAGGTACAAGGAGTACAACTTACAATTAGCTGCTGGCTGTATAAGATGTTGCATTCAAGGCATAGCCTGATAAAAAACTAGATTTCATGGAGGTGTGTTTGCACCCACACCGTGTTCCTTCGGTGTAGTGCCTCTCCTCAGGTACTACAGGAGGCCTGCACCGCTTCTGATGTGACTGAGAAGAGCGAGCTTTGCTTCTGTTTAATGCTACCCAAGAGTTCAATCTGTCCAAAACCCAAATCTCATCAGTGGTGGGGTTGGGTATACCTCATATACTCCACACCACAAGCTGGTTTGTGAGCGCTCGAGTGGCGCAGTTGCAATAGGGAGACATAACTTGAGCGAGTCGTTGTCGAAGTGTAGTGACACAATAAGGATTTTTGGCTCCATCATTTCATCAAAGCGGTAAATATACAATCTTTGAAATGGGATGATAAAAGGGGAAAGAGAAAGAGTGTTCCCCGTAAGGCGGCACATCCCTGAACTCGAGAGTACCTGAAGCACGTTACAAACAAAAGCAGAGCGCCCTCGTGTGGCTCCTGGGACGGGCGGGAAAAGCAACTTGTGTTGTCAGGGGAATATTCTGCAATTAGGGACTTCTGTACGGGAACGGATATTCGCTTATTAATTTCATCATTTTTGAGGGAATTTGTAAAAGCTGTTCGGCTAAACCTAAGGAAGCTTATTTTAAATGCACACACTCCAAAGAGTTTTGCTTCCTTCCAGTTTGGCACTACTATATTATATTATTTTTCATCACTGTAAATTTCCTTTAAAAAATGCAAGGATTATTAGTCTAGTTACTTCTTTTTCTTTCTGCATGCTACTAAATTTTATTTTATAAATTTAGTTAACTATTTCAAATTTTCCAAAACACTCTTATGTTTTGTTTTGGACATTAACTCTTTCTCTTTTTTTCTCTCCACAAAATAGTATTTTACATATTTCATTTCACAACTGAGTTTAATCTGTGGACCTGGTAAAAAGAAGATCTTATGCAAAAATTATAATGATGAATGCACTTGAAAAAAGTTTATATTGCCATATTCCCAACTTATTAAAACCTCAATTTCATGAATATATGGTTTATATACAGGTTTAGGAAAAAAAATCAGATTTGTGGAAAAATACAATGCAAGAAAGAGCCAAAATCAGTGAAGAACTGTGTTTCTGTATTTCTCTTTAATTTCCAGACATCTGGTTTAAGTCTGTAGGTTTTCTATTAGGAAGTAAATGTTAATTTACTGTATTTACGAGTGATTTAACCTGATTCAACAGGTGAATTATCCATGTGTTTTGTAGTTGCCACCACACTTCTGAATATACAGACATGTTGCATTAGAATCCATTTTTTCAACAGTTAGAACCAAAGTCCTAATACAGTAAGAAAAATCAAACTACGCAACCCTTTCTTTTTTTTTTCTACACATTTAAATGGATACAAAATAATGCAAATTGGTCTTCCTTTATTACAAAATATCACAGAACAATCACTTCTACAAATGAATCATTATCTGCACAACAATACAGGATAAATGGAACTATTTCATTAACAGGTTAGATTAAATATAAACTAATATTCATCTCAATGTGCATCAAGAAGTATGAGTCTTCTATCAACATTTAAATAAAGTATATCAAATGTTATTTTACATGTTATTTTATAAGATATTTTATGCAAGTCAATAATTTTCAGTGTTGACATCCTCAATCAATTAACATGTGAAATAGTCCTAAGTATAACAATGCTTTCACTCAGCCAACAGATGAGAAAGGAAAAATGATGGGGAAAAAAGGAGAACTATTCTCATTCTCCTATGAATTCCCGCTCAGAAATTGCAATAAAATTTACTGTTTTATCAAGGCTTGCCGGAACTTATTTTCGAAGAGTCACCAGCAAGCCAAGCCATCAATTTTTCTGTGTTGTATGGAGGCAACATGGGAGCTGAAAGCTGCACTCAGCTGTTTTGCTTTTTGGGAGAACATGGTGGGATTAAGCAATCACCATTTACCACACATTCTCTGTTGCTCACTGTATACTGTGTCATGCAGTATCCGTGTCTGCTCTGAGTTTCTACAAAGTTTATTTTTTCATTGTATTAATAGAAATGTGCATGTCCAGAACAGTAGGCACCAATGAATAGACATGTGCACACCTATGAACACGCAGGGAAAGAAATTGCTCTCAGCTAGCATTGCCAGGTATGTATCTTTCCAATCATCACCATTATGTGTAAATATTTAATACTGCAGTTGGTTGTAGTTTGGGGTTTTTTTACACTTGTGTATTCTAATACCAGTCTTTAAGTGAATACATTCACTTTTGCCGAACTAGCATTTTTTTTTAATTGAAACATTGGAAAAGATGAAACTGTAACATTTTCTGTATGAAAGATTTAATATGTTAAAGGGATATGTTTTGATCAACAGAGGGCACTCTATGGTTTTCAAAGGAGCCTAATAGAAGCTTAAAAGGGTTCAGTAGGAGATGACTGAGTGTGGTTTTCAAAGAGCCTTTAGTATTGGTCAATCTATAATTTATTGGAAATGCTACTGATTTCCACAATAACATAGAGTACAGGAATGAAAGAGAACCCCATCATTTGATAAAGTCAGATACTAGGATTAGGGCTGTGATGTACACAGTCAGCTCTTAGTTACATCTTCAAAATTGGAAATTATGTGCAAAAGTTGTAACATACTCTGAGTCAAAAGAGTACTTACTCGGTAATGCAGTAATGACGTGTTTTACCCTTGCTGTTTGTTTAAAAATTATGACTGAATATCGTTAAGTGTTGACAGGTCAGGCCCCACTGCTGTTCCATAAAGGATATTTCTTCCAGTTCATAAATAGGTTAGTTTCCTGACATCAGCCTACCTTGTCCTATCAACTTTACTGACCAGTTTTACTTCTGTTGTTCACTTATTGTCAAATAAAATAATTGCATTTAGAATTAGAACCTGAAGGGGAATTTTTTTAGAGCAAAACAGGTGTTTCTAGCCTATCTGTCTAGAATGCATGGAAATAATGCAATAAATATGTAGAACAATATGATTCATGGTATCAATGAAATAAAACTTCAGAAATTACTTTAACTGAGATTTTCATATAGAAGCCAACAATGAGAACTTGTCAGGAGTACTGCACACAGAACTATCATACATTAAGGTAGCATGCATGTATTTCTATAGAGTAGACTGATCCTGCTTAAAACCCAAACAATCAGATTGGGAAAGTGGTGCTGCATGCCCACCCTGGAGAACACAGGAGTTAAGCACTGACACAGCTTTAAGTAGGTGCATGGTTCTCATTAACAAACCTTCAAGCATGTGTTCTGTTTGTAAAGGTGAGGCAGTACAGGCATCTCCAGCTAGAGAGAAGATGATAAAAGTTAAAGCAGAGAGAAGTGCAGTGAGTCCTCATGTTATCCATTCCTCCTGCAGTAATTCCCCAGAGAACTACTGTATAACATGTGCTCGTAGTTACAGACAGTAGGAGAGCCAGTGAAGAACTAGTCAAAGTTTAGAGGGCAAATTCCTATCTCTTTGCTGTGCCTGTTAGTGTGGAATGAATTGGGGGAAGCAGCTGGAAGTGTACGACAATTAGCCCCGCTCTCACAAGGAACAAGGATTCCTTTACTGCGAACCTGATGAGTACAAGTTAAAAGCTGTTTTCCTTGCTTTAACACTTACATTTGCCAACAGCTGTTTCAACATTTATAAACACAATTCCCACTGGCTGCCAAATTACCATAAATTCATTTCTGCATATTTTTGAGTACTAGGCACAAAAATAATTACGTCTGATTAAATCCATTTATGCTTTCACACCTTTCAAATATATAGTAGATATGAATTGTTGCAACATTTTATATCAAAACAAAAATTTCATGATGATTTCAAGGCAGGTTTTCTTCAGAAGGTTATGAAGCAATAATTTATTAGGTATGGTCAGGTCATGGAATTTCACAGTTTCATTCCAGCTAGAGTACACAGTGTCCGGTAAATGACAGCACAACTTGAGGCAGAAGCATGCTCTAGGAGATTCAAGTGTTCTTTCTGTGTTCAGCTTCATTTACGTGAACTCTTCTAAAGTTATAGAT
>VYZT01062219.1:2269-13130 GCA_013400735.1 Pomatostomus ruficeps | reverse complement strand
CCCAGCCTGTATTGGTACCGGGGGTTGCCATAGGCCAGGTGCAGCATCTTGCACTTGGTCTTGTTAAAAATCATGAGATTCTCATGGGCCCCCTTTTCCATCTTGTCCAGGTCTCTCTGCATGGCATCCCAACCTTCAGGTGCGTCAACCACAGCACTCAGCTTGGTGTCCTCTGCGAATTTGCTTAGGGCGCACTTGATCCCTTCATCTGTGATATTTAATGAAGATATTAAATAGCACTGGTCCCCATATGGACCTCTGAGGGGCCACTTGTCATTGATGTCCATCAGGACACTGAGCCATTGACCACTTCCCTCTGGATGTGACCATCCAAGCAATTTCTCATGTACTGAACAGTCCACCAGTCAAATCCATCTCTCTGCTATTTAGAATTGTGGGGGACCATGTCAAAGGCTTTACAGAAATCCAGATAAATGACAAGTGTAGCCCTTCCCTTGTCCACTAATGTGGTCACTCCATCGTTCAGGGCCTCTGGGTTGGTCAGGCAGGACTTGCCCTTGGTGAAGCTGTGCTGGATGTCTTGAATCCCCTGCCTGTTCTCCATGTGCCTTAGCAGAGCTGCCAGGAGGATCTGTTCCATGATATTCCCAGGCATAAGGTGAGGCTGGTAGGTCCCTGGTTGCAGGGGTTCTCTTTTCTACCCTTTTAAAAGATGGGTACAATGTTTCCCCTTTTCCAGTCACTGTGGGCTTCCTCTCACTGCCATGACTTTACAAATACCATGGAGAGTGGCTTGGCGACTACATCGGCCAATTCCCTCAGGATTCTGGGACAGATCTTGATGCCTGAGAGAGGGAGGTTACATAGAACAGAGGCTAGACAAGATTAAGTTAATAAAATGGGTATTTATTGAAGGGCCCTCAATAGGTACACCTCGGGCAGACAAAAGCCTTCTCTGGGAGAGGCCACACCCAAGATGGACCTCGGGTCATGAGTTTTTTACATTTTTATAAATTTTGATCAATTTACATATCAGGGTTAATTTTCCAATGACAATTTCAGATGATGATGTATTTCACCCCAGGTCTGCCCCCCCTTTCAGAGCTTTAATTTACATACTTTGGGGCCTGGAACAGCAAGGTGTCCTTGAGTCCAGGCCTAGAGAGGATTTGTTATGTCTAACTAAAATGTGAGAACAGGAGTTAATAGACTATATGGAGTTTTAGAGCTACACTAAAACAGTACAGGGTCTGAAAAATATAAAAGCTAAATCTTAAGGCATCAATCTCATTGGGTCCCACAGACTTATGTACATTCATGTTCCTCAGGTGGTCATGAGCTTGATCTTTGCTTACAGTAGGAAGCACTTTATTTCCCCAATTCCTTCCTTTCAGTTCATCCACTCAAAAAGTGTGGGAAGAGAGGTTGCCATTGAAGACTGAGGCAAAAAAGTCATTGAGTACCTCAGCCTTCTCTTCATCCCTTATTAGCAGTTTTCCAGCATTGTTCATCAGGGAGGGTACACCTTCTTTGACCTTCCTTTTCTAATTAATATACATGTAGAAACCCCTCCTGTTATTTTTTGCATCCCTTCCAGCTTTGCTTTGACCTTCCTCACCTCATCCCTATATAACCAAACATCATCTCTACACTCTGCCAAGGTTACCTTCCCTTGTGTCTATTGTCTATGGATTGCCTTCTTTCCCTTTAGTTTAATCAGCTGTTACCTCCCATCCCAGGCTCTTGTCTTCCTTGCTGGATTTCTTGCCTCTTCTTACACCCTATGGAAAATATCCTTAAAGATTTGCCAGCTCTGTTCTGTTCTCTTGTTCCTGGGAGAGCAGTGTCCCAGTCTCTCTGTCTCCCACTGACAATATCCTTGAAGAACTGGAAGTTTGCTTTCCTAAAGTTCAAGGGTGTAACTTTCCTCCTCACTTTACCCATATTTCTCGGGGCTGCAAACTCCACTTTGATCAGACAGCCTGTAGTAGACATCAGCCATTACATTCCCTTTGTCACCTCGGTCTCTGATCCTGACTGATCAGCTTTCAACCTGCTCATGGTTCTTCAGAGACAGCTCTTCACACTCAATCCAGCTCTTGGTGTAGAGAGAAGTCCCTCCACCTCTCCTTCCTTTCCTATCTCTTCTGAGCAGCCTGTGGCCGTTGATAGGTGCAATCCAGTCATGGGATTCATACCACCCAGTTTCAGTGATGGCAACAAGGTCGTAACTTGCCAGCAGCATGGTGGCTTCCAACTCCTGTTTGTTGCCCATGCTGTGGGTAGATTTCCTTACTAAATGTTCCAAGATCCTGAAGATGGATGCCCTCAGACTCTATGTTGCCACTTCATCGGCCCCAGGGAGGAAGATCAATATTGGGTAGTTGTCATGGAATAATTGGGAGCTTCAGACAAGCGCTGCCTTAGCCTTAGATTTTGGCAGCAGTTTAAATGTAAGAAATTACTCTGGCCTGCAAGTTTTAAGACTGGCAGATCAGGTCTATTTAAAAAAGGAATTATTTATTAAACAGACAAGAGATAACAGATGAAAAAACTTAATCAGAGTTACTTACTACACAGTCTAAAACTAAAAAGAACTAATAGTAGATTATAGCATAATGTAAAACAGTGCACTATATCAAGGTACCTATATTAAAGCCAGTAACAGAAATAGTATTGATTAGGAGTCAAATGTAACTTACCACTGTAATGACAATAATGTACACAAATTCCTTTTACTTAACCCCTGGGGAGTAACTGTGAAGTGAGCATCCCTACTCATGAGAGAAACTCCACACATTTCCAGGGGAATGTATAGAAGATTTCTGCTTTGTGAAGGTTCGCTGTCGCTTTTATAATTGTAGAGAGAGGTGTCTATTATTTGGAAATCCAGCTTATCTTTTCAGATCTCACTTTAGCAGTGAGATGTTTATGGGCAGTTGGGAGATGCCAGACCAGTGTTAACCCCATGGCACCAAAATAACTCACTACAAGACAGTTTTACGTGTTTGCCTGACCAGTAAAGAAATAGGCACTTGTGGGGGTGAGATGCCCTGCTCCAGTAGTAGTCTGGGGGCCTCATCAGGCTACGAAGTTTCCTGCTGATGTCCTTAACCCAGAGAGTCATCACACACCCCCTAGTGGTTGGACCCAGTCACCATATTGGGTCCTCTGTTCCCTCTGGCAGGCAACCACCTACCTGTGTTTTCTTCCTCTTAGGAGTTGTTGTATTATGGGGAAGTACACATTTCTAATTGTGGTGACACCTCTGGTGTTATGAGGCTTTCATCCTCTTCATCCTTTTGCTGGTCTTCCATGTACAAAGGCTCATAATTTTTGTGCAGAGGTGTGAGATGGGTGAAGAATGGTTTTGCTTGCACCCTAAGCATGGATTACCCTGCATTTGCTCCTTTCTTTACAACTACTACCTTCTTGCTGGAGGATGGATATAGGATTCCCTTGATCTTGCATTATTTCTGGCTGCTGCTCCTGTCTCATGGGGGCCAGAGCATGGTTCCACCGGTTTATCACCCTTTCTGGTGTTCTAATACTCCTTAACATTTCTACTTCATCCTGCAGCTCTGCTACCAGGCTGAACAGGTCGTCCACGTGATCACATCTGACACAACTGCTATCTCTGCTACAATCCAGTGAAAAGCTTAGGCATTTCCTGGAGCCTGGACAGCGGTGTGTTTTTTTAGGGAGCTCTTTCTGGGTCGCTACATCCTTTTTAATGAGCGTAGATAAGTGGACACCATTACTGAGCTCCTCCCAAGAGAGCGATGGACACCAGCTGAGGCCCTTGAGACCTTAGATTAACTGAATAAACTGCTGCAAACTGGGTACTGTAGAGACCAAACATTTATTTTCCAGGGTGTATGGACACATGTTTTTAGCAAAACCAATAAACTACCAGATAACAGTAACACCTTAGGACTTGCAAGTAAATACTCTAGCTGATTTGCACTTGTCCAGCTGTTCCTGTTAGGAGCTTCAGCTTTCCTTTACCTTCTATCTTGTAGCTCTAACTCCACGGTCAGTGTTGGGTCAGCTTGCGCCTTTTATAAGACTGTGTAGAACCACAGGCAGCCCTCCTCCATGTAAGGGAGTCAGCAGCTGCTTAGCACAAAAACCTGGTTTAAATTTAGTGGCAGAGAAGGACTAAGTAAGCTTTCCGTTTAAATTTAGTAAAAGAGAAGGACTAAGTAAGCTTTCCATCAACAAACCAGAAAAATATCAAAACAGCAGAAATAAAGAAAAAGCAAACCAGCTTTAGATTATATTAAGCAGAACGGTCTCTACTCCTTTCCTGTGCCAGTACCTTAAAAAGTGCGAGAATAAGGCAGATCAATTTCATCAGCAGATCAGAAGTATTGATGCAAGTGTCTTGCTTTTCTGGGAGTAGCCTTTTTCGCTGTTTATCCATGATTAACCCTTCTTCTGCCACCTTTCCTGTGTCCCTACAGTACTAACCTGCTGAAAGAATTTTCCTCCATAACCCCTGGGGTTCCTTAGCTACACTGTGCAGCATGTGCAGCTCAGCCAACTTTCTGGACATGCAATTTCCTCCTGTAGCTTATTGTGAGGGTATAAGGAAAAACTCACAGAAATAAACACAAGTGACAGACTTGGTATTTAGGTGTGTTTTTTTAAAAACTACCTCCACTCAATCTCCGTATTTTTCAAGAGCCTTGAGGGTCCTGCCAGCATCCTGTGTTCTTTAAAACAGAAAAATTGAGCTAGGCCCTGCTCCACTGCCTGATGCCATTCAGATCAGAGTGTTCTCCTAAGGTTTGTTACAAATTCTGTTAAAATGATCCATGATGTTAAGAGCTATGGAGCTAAAGAGGCCAATAGTCATTTTTCTGGAAGCCTTCACATAGAGTAAAAAAGCTCAAAGTGCCCTTCAAGCTGCTGTCACAAAATGTCAGACACAACATGCTTACAGCATGCTTGAAGAAATCCAGGACATCTGCTTGGACATGCAAAGCATGGAATGGAATCAGTATCTTTTAGGCCAGACTTCCATTGTCAGGGTCAGATCAAGAATAATCAGGAGGTTCCTGGGTACCTGGGCCATCACTAACACCCACTGATCATAAGGCAGACCCTTTTGCAGCACTACAGTGGGCCTCACCTGTGAAGCATTGTTTGTCTAAGCTACTTCTGGCTTGGGAGGTAAACTTCACTACTTCAGTGCTGAAACTGGAGACTGGAGGCTGTAACCTCCCCAGTCACAGCCTCCAGTCACTGAAATCCTGTCTTGTGTGAGGCTGAGGAGCCAGGAGAGAAATTCAGACCCTCAAATTTTGGTGGGTGATGGTATAAGAAGTAGGTGGTAAGAATCCAGAACACCTTTCTGGAGAAAGGGAACCCATGCAGAAAGGATTGTCTGTTCTTCACCATAATGGAACTATTCTGCTGGCACAGGAAATGGGAAAAGTTGTAGAGGAGTATGGAATCTCTGAGCTGGGAGAAAGCATTTTATTCAGACTGGCATGGCCTACAAGGGGGATTTGACTAACACTTGGTGCGACTAAGTGTCAGTAGAGAAATAGAGAGCACAGTCACACTGAAAAATAGGTCGCCTTCAATTCCAGCTGCTTGGTGTGTGCCAGGAGATGGAGCAAGGGCAAATTTTACACATGCCAGTCTGCATCAATGCCAGGAGCCTGAAAGCCTGAAAAGTGTTGGGCTCCATGGTTAAAAAGATATTAACAAATTCCTATGACCAGATGGCATTCACTGGAGAACTGAGTGGGATTTCAGGTGTGAACCAACTGATCTGCTGCCTGAGGTGCATAAACTGTCACTGCAAACAGCAAGGGTGTCAGGTGGCTGTTGAAATGACTGAACAATACATGACTTACACTCCTGAGAAGATGATAAAAGTCTACGGTTAATAATAAAATCGCAAAGTACATGGCTGAACACAGTGTATTGAGAAATAACCAGTATGGCTTTGTAAAGCTGTGTGCTACCCCATTTGCCTCACGAGTCTTCGTGGATGATCCTCCAGAAACAAACGCTGGCACGGGCTTATTCAGCATGTCCATCAAAATGCTGGAAAATGATGTGAATTGGAAAATTTAATGCATTTTGAGCAGAGAATGCAGGTCTTGTCCCTTGTCTCCAAGAAAGTATGCTGGATACAGAGAATGGAAAGAAAAGAGCAATTAAAATGTCTGTGGAGATGAAAAAGTTACTTTGAAAGGACACCAAAAAGGTAGGAGCTATTAGTCTGGGACTGAACTGAAGGGTATGAGACAGGCACATGCAAAATCAGTAAAGAGGAGCACAAGCTTAAAGTGGAAGCATAGCTCATCAAATCCTGCAACACTGGATCCAAGGGGGATGGTTTAAAACAGAAAAGAAAGAAACTGCTTCTATAAAGAGGGGAAGGGAATTTTTGGAACTTGCTGGCAGAGGAGGTAGTGACAGCAGACTGTCTCACAATGAACTGGAGAAACCCATGTAAGGGAATGGGCTTGTGCCCTGTGCTGATGCAGCTTTTCCTGCTGTCACAGCTGGAGACATGGTATTAGCCAAAAGGACTACTTTGCAGCAGCAGTGGAGCATTTTTTTTTTCTCTTAACCATGTCTGTTTACTCCTGGTTCCACATATTTTCTCCAACAGCTCACTCCTCCTTTAGGAGGCTCCTTCTAGGAGTTGTGTGATGGACAGTGTCAGATGGGATGGAGGGAGACACCTGTACTGGAAAAGATCCCACCTGATCCCTAACTGGATGGGGTGTCTCCTATGTGTCTCTGTAGCTTTTCCAGCCCCGGCTTAGTGTGTGCAGTGCCGACATGGACAGGTGTGGTGTGGGCATCCCAAAGCACGTGCACTGTGCAGCGCTGGAACAAGGCCTGCAGGCCCTCTCAGCCCATGGGACAAGGTAGGTCCACTTCACTCTGCGACCTTTCCTGACTAAATTTTTTTCATTATGGGGCTAAGAGCTGACCCAAAAAGAGGGTCAAGTTATTAAAAATAAAAAAGTAAGGGAGAATGAAACAAAACAGAGGAGGAAAGAAAGCACTGGTCTCAAATGTTTGAGATGTCAGCCTCATATATTCAATATCAGCTTCCTTTAGTCCTCAAACCAAGTCAGCTCTAATGCTATTTGCAGATATAGATTGGTGTCTTTTTCATTACTGTTATCAAATGATGCATTTGTGGTGCAGCTTCAGAGCCCTTTCTGCCCTGGTAAGTGGATTATGCATCCTGGTGCCAGCACTACTTGAGTTATACTTTTAATACTAAAAATAAAAAAGAAATAATAAAATACCTTCCAAGCTTTTAGATTTTCCTTTTCTTTTTCAAAGATCTAATTAAGATATTTATATCTCAACAGGCAGAAAAGACCTGACCCCTGCTTTGTTAGCAAAATGTGACAAAAAGCACTTTGCTAAGCATTTGCAATCAGCACTATTGACAGCTAAACTTCTGGGAAATGGTGACTCTTTCTTCTTGCTGCTGGAAGCTGAGCCAAGCTTCACAAGATGAACATCTCCTCAGCAAGCTAGCTGGCTGCCTGATGTCACTACAGCCTTTTGCATGTCCCCACCTGCACCGGCTACGAGGGAGGAATTGCTGCCCCTCCCTGAGACTGCTGGAGTGGAAGTACAGAGGTCCTTTGTCCCTCTCCCAGTGTACATCCAACCACATCACACCCATACTTCCAGCCACGAGTGGCATATTTTATGCCTGTGTTTGGCAGGCCCACCTGGCTGGCAGTTGTGCTGCTCGGAGATGCCCTGGGAAGCAGAACATTGCTTTTGGAGCCCAACAGCAGTGTCATCTCTTTTGCTTTATATGAGTAGTAAACCTGACCATGGCCCTTTAAAGGAACATTTCTGTCCCTTGAGGGTTAATGTCACCATTGCCTAGTAGAGAGGAGATATCAGAAGAGGCATGAGTGCTCTTGAGTCTGATGAGGAACAGATAATTTTGCTTTACCAGAAATGTACTAGCGTGACAGTAGGTATTTCTGAGCCCATTTTTCACATTTTTCTGGGTCTGTCACTCTATTTCCCTTCTTACTATTTGCCTGCTTAAATCCTAAGGATATGGAAAGAAGCTGCATAATTCTGAACTTATGTAGTATCATGGAAAGCACCTTGGACATAATCTTATGTGCAGTCACAAGAACAAGCTGGTACAGGAATCTCCAGGTCCACTCCACCAGGATGTGTGGAGGTAAACCTCAGCTAGGAGGATTTGGGGAGTTAATTTACTTGCTACCTGTTTGAAGCTCTGTAAGCCTGATGATTTTATGCTCTATTTTTTTATGTTTCTCCTCATCTGCCTATGATTCTGCCACTGCACTTGTGAGATCCACCTCAAATCCTGATTTCTGCCATGACCTGTGGTCTCTCCACCCTCACTACCCTCCCCTCTTCCCACAAGGACTGCATGTGCTTAAGTGTAGAGTGGTGACATATTCACTGAAGTACATTCAGTTAAAATTTTACTAAACATCAGTGAAGCAAGGATGAAAAGAGTCCCGGAGATCAGAAGTGGTGTATAAAAATAACACCAGAAGAGAAAAGCAGGCCTGCAATGTGCTCTTCCAGTAAGAGTGGTATTGACTTCAAGGAGTGAAATAAAAGGTGGAAACATGAGCTGCAATCAATTGTTTATTTTTTTTAACATTAAAAAAAGGAAAGAGAATAAAACATTTGATAGCTGCTGAGTCAGGTCTATAGCACCCAGCATGTCAGATTCATACTAAAGAGAAAGTACGTGAGGAGCCAGCCAGTTCTGTAGGTGCTGCATAAAGACCTGCAGAAGTCATTAAGCTGGGATGAGCTCATCATGATAGTAATGAAATTTGCCCGATCAATGCAAAACTATCTTGACTTCAGATGGGCTTGGATCAGTCCCTAACACTGCACTGTGGGAACTAATCCATTTCACTTAACTAAACATTAAAGTTTAAGTCTGCAAAACAAGTAAGACATTTTGCTGTCTTGCTCCCATTAGTGTTGGTGACAGCCCATCACTCCCTGCACTTCAGCAGGTTTGAAAATCTCATCCTTCTTGATCCTTACAAAGGTTCTGAGAAGAAGGCAGAAGAGAAAGAGAAAAAGATGCAGGACCAAATTTCAGTAGGCAGAAATCTTTGTTGCTTAACTGAGGTCAATGGAGCTGCACTGAACTATCCCAGTTAAGCTTTGGTCCATAACGGCTGCAGAGACCTCAAAGGCAATAAATTGCCTAATTGGCTGCCAAAGCTTACAGCCACTGCAAAGAATCTTGGTGTCAGAAACCACAGACCACAAAAAAGTTTGTCATATTAGCAGGTCTGACTTTCTGCTGGGGTGTGTCCCCTCAAGTTTTCTACTGCTCTGGACTGCTGTGGCCTCACCTCAAACGTTGTGTGCAGTTTTGGGCTTCTCAGTATAAGAAAGATGTTAAGCTCCTAGAGAGTGTCCAAAGGAGGACAACCAAGATGGTGAATGGTCTTGGGGGGAAGCTGTATGAGGAGCGGCTGGGGTCCCTTGGTCTGCTCAGCCTGGAGAAGAGGAGACTGACTGGAGATATTTCAGTCTACAACTTCCTCGTGAGGGAAAGAGAAGGGGCGGGCACTGATCTCCTCTCTCTGGTGCCCAGTGACAGGACTTGAGGAAATGGCCTGACCTTGTGTCAGGGGAGGTTTAGGTTGGATATTAGAAAAACGTTCTTCCCTCAGAAGGTGGTTGGGCACTGGAACAGGGTCCCCAGGGAAGTGGTCACAGCACCAGCCTGACAGAGCTCAAGAGACATTTGGACAATGCTCTCAGGCACATGGTGTGACTCTTGCGGATGGTGCTGTGCAGGGCCAGGAGCTGGACTTGATGATCCTTATGGGTCCGTTCCAACTCAGCATATTCTGTGATTCTGTGATTATGTAACACATTGGTCAGGTGGCCAGGATAAATGGGGAAACATAAAATCAAATGCAACACATTAAAGATCAAGCAAAAATAACAGGGGACACAAATATGCAGTCTGCAAAGGCATTGGGATCTAGCCCAGCGTGAATATGAGAAGAGATTGCCTTTGATTTTAAGAGCTTGGAACTCTGTTTATTTGAGGGAAAGAATGACATCATTGTCTAGCTATGTCAGCTAGAAAGGTTTTATGCGAGGAGAGATCATTACAGAAAAATCATGGAGTCAGCCACCTAGCCCATATAAGTTAAAAAGACACAGCTGTCAGCTTGTCTTCACTTAGACCAGGAGTTAAGCACACACAGGAAGAAGACAAGTTCGATCTCCCTTGCTCGTGCAGCTCAGGTGTAGGTTAACTAGGAGGGCTCAGGGTCTACCAGCCAGCTGACATCCTAACAGCAACTGCTCCATGAAGCAAGGAGGTGAAGGGCATAGCTTAGGTCAGCACTTAGCTCGTGTTTCTCCAGGCACAGAGTGAATATTAAGTTCTGCTTCTACAAGCAGACAGTGGCTGAGATGAAGAATCAATTGACTTGGGAAGAACCTGGACACATTTTCAACATTTCTCAGAGGCTTCTGCTTCTCTTTGGCAGTTTTATAGTACAGCAGTTACCTTCTGCTTGAAGAGATTGAATTTTCATGAATTCACATCAGATGACAGTCTAAGGTGGCCTGAAGGATTTGCACAGCAGGACATGATGGCCTGCCCCTGCAGGTTTCTTCTTAGCCTCAAACCACTGACTTTCTTAACAGTGGTGACTGATGGGGCTTGTTAGCACCACCACCTTACCATGCCCTTTTCCCCTTCATTGTCTGCACCTTCCCTCTTGGATAACTGTCTTCTGGCTTTGCTTTAACTCTTATTTGCCAGGACCCAAGGAGGCCCTTAGCTCCCTATAGTGAAAGAAGATGGGTTTAATCAGTACAAGGGGCCATGGGTTGCTTAATGGATCACATGAAAAAG
>VYZT01062213.1:2271-16617 GCA_013400735.1 Pomatostomus ruficeps | reverse complement strand
TAATTCACCACCATTGCTTTCTACTTTAAGATATTCCACTATTATTTTCCTCTATTTTCTGAAATTTTACCTCATTTTTTCTCTATTTTCACTAATTTCACCTCAATTTCACAGACTTTTCCCACAGAATCGCCTCATTTCCCCCCTTTTTCCAGACCATTCCTTCCTTCCTGCCATTTTTGGCCCTCCACAATCAGGATTTCCCCGTTTTCCCCCCTTTTTTCCCCATTTCCAGGCTCTCATCTCAGCCCCACTCAGGAAGGGGTGCGAGGTGCCCGTGATGGCCAAGTAGTTGTCGCTGCCCCTCGGGAACCGCAGAAATCAGAAACAATTCAACTTTTTCCTCCTATTTCCCTCATTTTCCCATTTCCCTCCTTTCTCCCCTTTTTTTAAACCTTTTTCCACTTTTCTCCCCGTTTTCCCCCCCTTTTCCCTTCACATTTTGTTCCTTTCACTCCAAATGCCCACAAATCTCTTCTTTTGAAATATATTTTGGGATTTTTTGGGAATTTTTTGGTGATTTTTGGTGGCTTTTTCGGGGTTTTTTGTGAATTTTTTAAGGGGACGTTTCAAACATTTTTGGGAATTTTTTAGTGATTTTTGGGGATTTTTTTTATTTTTTAGGGGACGTTTCAAATATATTTTGGGGTTTTTTGGTGATTTTTGGTGGATTTTTTGGGAATTTTTTAGGTGACGTTTCAAGGATTTTTTGGGGATTTTTGGAGCATTTCTGTGTGATTTTTGTGGGATTTTTCGGGGGTTTTTGGGAAGTCTTTAAGGGGATGTTTCCAAGATATTAATCTGGCAGGCAAGTCACCATGGAAGCTCACTTTCAGTCATTTGTGTAAATGGAAATCATCGTGCTGTGACATGTTGATTTGAGAGCAGCATTCTACAGCGAATCTGACCTATCCGCTTAGCTGTCTGGGAACTAACTAGTTTCTGCTACTTGCAGGCATATCGAACAGGCCTGCTTTCCATGGAAAGCTCTCGGCAGCCGTCTGAAGAGTTTCACCTTTACGGTTACATAGCCGGCATTCGGGAGGGGCGGTGCTGGCTAAGGCCCCACCCTGCCCAGGGGCGAGGGACCCGGTCGCCCCGCTCGCGGGACTGCAGCTCCCGGCGGCGGAGGCCGGGCCGGTCGCTCGCAGCTCGGGACTACAACTCCCGGCGGGCCGTGCCGGCGGCGCAGCAGCGACGCGGCGGCCAACGCAGCGTATGAGTGGTTGGCGGGCCAGGGCGGACGCGCGGGGCCGAGCGCCGGGGTAGCGGGATGTGCGCGCGGAGCTCCCGGCGCCTCTCCCGCGCGGGACGGAGACGCGGGAGCGACGCTGGAAGGGTGAAGCCTCCGTCTGGCCGCCCGCATGGAGCTGAGCAACGCGGAAGGGGCGTCCACCCGGTTCCTCGGCCTTACTCAGCGGTACCGGAGGCGGGGGCTAAGCTCGGCTGGGGCGGGGCGTGGCGCGCTGCCGAGCGGCGATGGCGGCGAGAAAGGCGGTGCTTTGCTTCCGCCGACCGGGGCTTGGAGGGGCCGCCGGGGCCAGCGGTGTGGGGCGGCTGGCCCTCGGGCTAGCGGAGCAGCAGGAGACCCCGAGGCGCAGCCGTCTCCCTGAGGGGCTGCTGCAGGTGGTGTGGGCGGAGTCGGGCGAGCGTCTTCAGAGTCGGTTTCGCAGCGTATTTGGCGTTGCGCTCGTGCGAGCGGATAACATTGGGATACCGCTGCAGTTACGGGATTGCCGACTGCGTTTGTACCTGTGACTCTTTCTCAAATGAAAACGGGTTGACTGATATTGGCAAGTAAACATAAAGATGGTAAGAATGGCAAGCATGCCAAGGGGCATGCAGGCTGTGTCCTGATCACACAGGTGCAATCTGCAAACTCACCCCCATCTGCCACTAGCCTCCCGACCCCCAAGTAGAGTGCTTTCGAGTTCGAACTTCTAAAAGACAGAACTTGTGATTTGACAGTAGGTTTAGATTAACAAATACGTTTAATCGTGCCTTGTTGTTCAGTTTTCAGGACTGTTTTGTAGGAGCTTCTGTTGAAACGGGAGGAAGCTAGTCCTCTCTCTTCATCATTACTGTGCATTTATACAACTGCACCTGTGTTTGCAGAAAAATGGGAGGGAAAAGGAGGTGGAGTATACTGTAGATGCTGTACAAATGCATGTAAGCTGGTTGGTTTTATTCATGTGAATAAAGGTGCATCTGTATTTAAAAACTTTGTGATGTAAGTAAATTTTAAATTATTAAGCGCAACTAATCTGAGGCACTGATGAACTAACCTCTTCAGTGCTGGCAGTTCATATTAACAGGATGAAAACGACTCAAAGTGTCATAACTGGAGCAGCTGTTTTTCTTATATAGATCAGGTCAGGACTGAGGAAGGATGTAATTCCATGAAGAAAATTAATATGAACAGTTGATTTTAATCACAGCGTACTTTTTTAATTAGCAGATGTGATATGTCAGAGAGTTGAGTACAAATCTTGGTGGTAACCAAGACTGGAGAGCCAAAGAGATAGGCAGGCAAGAATTCGTTAGGGAGTATATGCACTAACGCAAATAGCATGATAGTATGAATCTTACCTGTGCATAAATTGAAACTAAGATGACTAATTTTCATGAGGTTGTCTCTGTAGCATTTATGTTGGTGTGAGATTCTGCTTTAATTATTAGATACTAAGCAGATAATACGTGATATGAAGTAGTTAGGTTGAGAAGAAGCAGAGATTAGCTCTTGAGTATAATTCTGATTTTTAAAAGGACTGCTAGTGTGTTTGAAGGTTAGGTAAGTTTTAGGTAGTTTGAATTGGGACATGAATGAGAATATTAATGTTAAAGCAGTCTTGTTTTAATCATTAGCTCAGATATACTCCTGTTTTTTTAATTATAGTGTCACAAAAATGCTTTTGATACCAAAGGGTGGGGTTTGTGGCAAGACAGTATATGTCTTCAAATTATTGGAATGTAGTTTGTGAAGAGATGGTGTTTAATGTGATATGATGGTATGAGGTTATATGTGGTAATGCAAGTAGGTTTCATGTTCTAGGATTACTTTTATTTGCTAACTTTGCTAAGGCGGTGGAGGGAAACCTCTGAAATGCTGTTGTTTCCTTATGCTCTTAAATTAAAGTACTGATTTAGTTTCTCTTTGTGTGTAGGCTGAAAAGAGACTGAACAAATCAGTAGCAACATACCAAGTGTGGTCTTATTGAATTGTATCTTGCAGTTGTCCTGTTTGAGGCATTAAGTTTACGTTTCAGACATGGTTATAAGCCACCACCCCCTTCGGAACTCCGATTGCATCATGCCTAAGTATTTAATTTCATTGTAGCATTTGGTTTCATTCAGGACACGGACATTTCCTTTGGGAGTAATGTGAAAGCCAGACTGCAATGGCTGCTAGAGGTTGGGCTTGCTGTCAGGAGTGTTCCCTGCAGCAATGAGTTTATATACTGTGAACCTTGTTCAGTAGAAATGATATTTTTTTAATGGCAGGTTGTAGCATTGCAGGAGATGTAAGGCTAGTTGACTTGTGTACACTGATGAAGTGTTTCTATTCCAGCTCTGTCTCTGAAGATCTGGGCTGCAGACGTGGAGAGTTTAGCAGAAAGCATTATGGATCTGTGGAGCTTGTAAGTTTACATAGCTTGTCCTTCAGTTTATCAGCTTGTAATGCAGAGCTCTAATCCTTTTCATTTCCAAGTACACAAATTTGGTGTAGTTTGGAAAATATGCCTTCTAAGCTGGACTTGAAAGTTATAAGCTAATATAAAGCGGCTTCTGAATAGATATATATCAGACCTGTGATAGGAGATCTCTTTACTATCTTATTTATTAAAATGCAATTGCTACAGGACAGGAAGTGTTATATAAATACTGTGTTTACCTTCAGATGGAAATTGAGCCTTTTTTCCTTTTAGAAACTGAAGATGGTAAAATATTAGGGTAGTGTTTAATGAAGTACTTGCAATTATGTACATTATAAACTGTATGCATTCTCACATGTGAATGTAATTTTAGATGTACATTACTCATAATAGCAGAAGAGGATTTAAAACTAAATGAACTAGTCAGAATGGATATTTTGAAAATGGTTCCCTAGAATCTGTCAGTTATTCTGCTTTTTCTTGCAATTCAAAGATTAAGTTGGCAATTCATTTTTCTGATATATACATTTCTTCTTCACTGTGAAAACGTCAGCAGTTTAAACAGTGTCATTCTGATTACAAGGTCATAATGAAATTACATAAATTTACTGTAGGAAAGCAGAAGTGGGGAAGAGTTAAAAAAATTAACTCCAGCTCTCTTACTGTGGAACAAAATCACATGATTTCTACTAACTATAGTTGTAATTTTAATGTTTTTGAGTAGTGTATTTACTAACGTGTATGTAAAGTGGGTGTAAATTTGTGGCCTAGTTGCTGGAAGTGGCACTGTGGGAACACCAGGTATCTTTCTTTTCTTTCCATATATTCCACATAACAGGTGTGGTGTTTTAATCCAAAAATGCAAGTAAACTGTTTTCTGGTAAGAGGCTCTTTCCTTCCTAGTACTTAGTCTTTTGCTGGGGGAAAAAAAGTTATTTGTAATTATAGGTTCACAGTAAGCTCACACAAATGGTCTTGGTTTTGGTTGTTTTTCATAAAATTCTGTTAGCGTTTTATGAAAGTGAGTCTTTTTTGGGGAACAGATGTTTAAGGGTTCTTGTTGCCCTTTCAAATTTCGAAATATTTAATACTTAACTTTTCTTGCTTCATGTTTTCCACAGCAGCATCTCATTCGTGCCTTGTTAGAGTTCTTACTGGGTCACTCAAAATCTTTGGTCAAATTGGTAATAGGTAGATTGATCCTTTCTCTGTGGGGAGTCATGATGCCTGGAACAAAAAGAAATGGTAGTAAGCTTTGATTGCTGATCGTATGGCTATTTCTGGAAATAGAACCTCTATCTTAAACTCTTTACAGCTTATATCTAGTGATGCCGATGGAGCCATTCAAAGAGCTGGGCGGTTCCGTGTGGAAAATGGCTCCTCTGGTGAGGTAAGTGCCCAAAAATATTCATAGAAAGCTGAAGAAGTTACCCAGGTTCAGTTATTTTTCACCTACAAAAGATGTATTTGCAGTCAATTAGTAAGGAAAGGGACTTTGAAAATTCTGGCATTTTGTTTCATTTCACTAACATTTTTGCTCACTCAATTATGTTAGGAGAAAAATACCTCTGAATGACACTTCTCAGTCTCTAGTTCAACACTCTCTATATATGCTGTCCTGGTTGTACTACGATGTTCAAGCTGACCTCTGTGGTTTAAAATTTGGTCCTTGGTGCGATGAGGCTGTAGCTTCAATTTTTTTAACCCTTAGTTGTTTTTTGGCAGCTGTGCTTATCTTTAAATAAGAGATAAAGAAATTGAGTGGAGCCTTAGAGAGTCATTCCCTTCTTCTTTCTTGCTGCTAAACTCACAGTGTGTGTCTGCAACTACTCTAGTGACACTTAGGTTTCCACTTGTTTTCAGTTTTTATGTTGCTTCGCAAAAATTTTCATCTGTAAATACCATCTTAATATTGAAAGAAAGAAGACTTCATATTCTAGAAATACTTGTGGGATCTTGGTAAAGTGTGTGTTGAACTAATAGTAACAGCAAACTGCATCAGCACTGGCTACAGAGTTGAAAGCAATCTAACTATTCTGCATTGATTCTTTGGAGGGGTCATGTTTTTAGCTCAGTTTCATGCAGTTCAAAAGTTGATGAGTTTCTATCACGGAAAGAGTCTAGAGTGGGTGATGAATGGCTACATGGTGAATGAATATAAAGAATGGCTTTTTCTTCACATGTTAATTCATAGTGGGAAAGGACTTGAGGAATTTGGCATGGGAATTTCCCTTAATTTATGAACAACAACACTGAAGAACTTCCAAAGCATAAGGATAAGATTTAGCTACTTTGAGAGAAATTAGAAAAAGGGGTAAATGAAAGGGAGATATTTTTATTTCAGCTACATATCAACTGACTTCAGAAAAATCCTTGCTTTTTAGAAAGCAGTGTACAGCTAAAATTTCAAGTGAATCAGCCAGTCTTTATTTGCTTTTGCTGCTATTTTGTCCTTTTTTTTTCACTTGGCATTTAATGTAACAGTCTCCCAATTCTGTTTCAGAATACAGGCGACACTCCAGGTACATGGCACAGAACAGATGTGCATTTGGAAAACCCAGAGTATCATACAAGATGGTACTTCAAATATTTTTTAGGGAAAGGTAATTATTTCTTTGCAAATAGATTGGAATTTGGATCAATGGAAATGTAATGTAACTTTAAATTGTTACTATTTCAATGTGGAGAAAAGTATGGTGTTAATTTAGCACTCAAACGTTTTATGTCCTGTACGAAAAACAAGTCCTTGTTTCATGTGTTTTTAACCTGAAAACAGAGGATGGGTTTCTGTAAGGAATGAAACCCCTGCTACCAAAAAGGGATGCTTTGAAACTCTTTGAAAGCTGTACCTATCTCTTGGAGTGGTTTTTTTACCCATCTGTATATAAATATATAGCTATTTATGCAGACTGTGATATATTTTTACACATGAATGCGTGTGTTTATGGGTGTCTGTCTGATTCTGCACACGAGTGGGTGGGTGCGTCTTCTTTATGGTTGATAGTGCCGCTTGTTTTCCTCCCAACAGTTCATCAGAATTATATAGGTACAGATGCAGAGAAGAACCCTTTCTTTCTGTCTGTTGTACTGTCTGACCAAAATAATCAGCGCATTCCTCAATACCATTCAATACTTTGGAGAAAAACAGTAAGAAACAAATACTTAACTGCTGTTCTGACTTTTGTTTGTTTGTTTTGAGTATGTTTATCATACACTTTTTCTCCTTCTCCAGATTTCCAGTATTTATTAAATATTTTCGTTTTATATAATAGCAACATATAGTTCTACCATAGTAGATTAAACTAAATTTGCAAATGAAGTTATGCTAAGCTTTTTGAGAGAAATCTGTAATGTCAGATATTTTCTAATTGTTCTAACAACTACTTTTTTTAGAAGTGATGCCTAAATTGTTCTTGATTATGTCCTGTGATCAGTTTAAGCAATGGCTTTATGCTGCTTTTAAGATTTTATTGTGCAACGGTAAGAAAATAGGCAGATGTGATATTGGTTTCACTAATACTGTTTAATTAATTTTTTTCCACTTAATGTTCCATGAGAGTCTTTTATCCAAGCAATTGTTTTAAAACTCTCCTGTAGGCATGCATGGTTCTCTTTTCTTTTCTTTGCTACATCTGTGACTTTTTTTCTCGAAATCAGCAGTAAATATAGCTAGGTAAAATTACCTTGGTTTTCTTCTTTGTTTGTTTAGCTTAATTGTTTTTATTAATATTCCTATTTGAATATGCAGAAGAAGTTGGTATGTCCTGTAATATATCCTAGCTTTTCTTGTTTACAGGGTACTCAGAAAATATGTCTCCCTTACAGTCCCACAAAAACATTATCAGTGAAGTCTATATTAAGGTATGTATTTACAATGAAGTTTAGATATTTGCCTGTATACCTTTTCCTGTGATTCAGAACTTGTGTTCTATGGTTTTCGTGATAGATTTATAAAAACCATAAAAACAGTTTTGGAAATCTTAATCGTTGAAGGCAGCAAAAAGTGGTTTTGAAGCCTGTTCCGGAACAGGCAAAGTGAAAACTTAAAATGGAGAGGAATTCTTAGCACTTTTTCTTCAGCAAAGGGACAATTTTCAAGTTAATTGGAGAACAGGTGGAACTGCAGTGATGGGGAAGAAATATCTTTCAAAATTAGAGAATAAACAGAGCTAAGAAATAGCAGATTTTGACTGGTGGTTATTATGGGGCCCTAGCAGGAGGAAGCAAGCAGTCAAGATGCCAAGAATTATTTCTTCAGCTGATTGTCTTCATCTAAGTCTCACTATGGGTGTATTATGCACAGTGAAGCCAAGAAAATTCCTACTCTCAGCTAGAGTTTGTCTGAGCATGCTTGTACTCTGCCCTGCCTCTTTCGTGGTAGAAGAGAAAATAAAGTGAGCAAACCCCACACCATTCCTATTTCTGTGAACGTTTTAATCAGCTGGAATGTCCGAGCACTGGTTTTCAAAGCATTCATTCAAATTTAATCTGCATTTTTTACAATCTCATCACGTAGCGTGTTTGCTCAAATCCCTCACTGACAAGGTCATCAAATGGATCATCTGTAAGGGTTTTAGCTTCTCTAGGAACCCATTAAAAGTGCCTTTTACTAAACAAATAGTGTGTACCAGATAAATGAGTGGTTTGCAAGTTTTTAAAACCTTTCATCTGGTACAGAGTAGGAATGAATGTCTCTTGTTTGATTGAAGCCGGTCCATTGGTTAACACTGCCAGTGCCTATATGAAAGGAGAGTTCTGGAAGCAGAGCATGTGTTTTGGTGTGAAGTCACTACCAAGAGACCTGGATGTTCCTGCTACTGCACAAGACTTATGAGAGGTCCCAGACCACTGAATTTGCCTGAGAGGCTATCAGGCCATTGAGCCTCACTTCTTAAATCTGATTTCCTGGGCTGGGGCTCTGTTCTGGAGTGTCAAGATGGTGAGTTGAGAACGCTTCAGTTATCTTTCATCTTCTTCATCAAGTTGAACTGAGTGCCCTCTTTGAACTCCTACTGTGTTGGCTTGAATAATTTCCTGGTTGTCTTTACTGCATTCTTGACCTGCATAACTACCTGATTTTCCATGTCTGCCCACCAGTCACTGAAGTATCTCTTCCTAACATCCTTTTCCAATCCAGCCTCTCTCTCCACTCCACAAGTGTGTATTTTGTCAGGCATCCCAGAGTGGAGAAACTCATCTGTTTGCTAGGGTCATAACTCTGTGGCTAAAACACCCTGACATGTTCCAACCTGTGATGCCCCAGTATTCTACAGAGGAAAATGGTAGGCTGGTTTCAGACCTTGTTTCTCCCAGGGTCTGTGCCACATGCAATCAGTTGCATAAATGTCATCTCCTTTTGTCTGCTTCAGCTTAGACTGAAAACTCTTCCCTGGCTATTCTTTTTGCTTATGGTCCTTGAGCCATCCCTCCTTCAGGCCAGATTTATAGTCCTTTGACATTTCAACCTGTTTGCACCTGGTGTGAATCTAGGTACAGACTGTCTCAAAGAATTTCGGTTACATTAATAAATGTTATTTTTCTAAATTTTTTGGAATACTTTAGTACCTTTCAAAAGGAATTAGAGAAAATCATGTCTGCACTGTGATCTAACATAAGCAAGAGTGGAAAGATGTGACCTCTGTGTTAGTTCACTATGCCCCAGGCAGATTGCATTTGGTACTCCATGACATGCTGCACAGTTCTATTATGCTTCGGGGGGGAAAAAGGGGCATAAAAATAATAGTAAAGGCCGAAGCATGAGTTAAGAAAAAAATGCTATGAATTAGATATTTGTTTGTTGAAGCATTTGATCTTGCTTTTTATGTAAATAACTTTTCTGTTCTGCCTATGATTCATCGCTGTGTGAATTTGATGCTGAACTTCTCATTTTTCATTTGACTTGCCTTGAATTTCTTAAGAAAAGAGAGAAGAAAAGCTTAAAAAGTAGAATCCGTTATTGAGCTCTCCTAAAATGCTCATGATGATTATGTTTAAAGCCAAAGTGAAGGCTGCTGTAGTATAGCTCTGTGCTTTATAAGTGAATAAATTCAAACCTGATCTCCACACAGGGTCTTACTAATTTCTGGTTTTAAAATACAAAAGAAGTTTAGGAAGTGTTGGAAGTTAGTATTTTGGGAAAGCAATGGCAGTTCCACAAAATATTCCATTTAACAGCGGCTCTAAGAACAATTAATTTTGTTGATGGTTGTAACTGCGATCAGTTGGTAGTCCAATGTTGAAATGTGTACTTGCCCTTCTATAAAGCAGTATTTCCTTTGCATTTCAGTGCTATGAGTCTTGATAAATTTGAGAAGAGCCCAAGGGAAATTTTTCATCCTGAGATACAAAAGGTAGGAAGTGACTTTTTTGTTAGGTTCTTTTTCTTTATTATTTTCTGGAAATATAAGTAATTAAGTGTAAATGCTACTAGCTTGTTTCTTCCAGTAGCAGCTAATAATGATGATTATATGTAACACTCTGTAAACTGTCTTTATCCATTGAATTGGCTATTTCAAATCAAAACTTAAAACCACAAAACTATCATCCTTGTAGAATCTTTAATATGAGTATACTAAAGAAACTGTTTTTGTTTACAGGATTTATTGGTTCTTGAAGAGCAAGAGGTAAATATAAACTACCACTTCTAGCTCACAGACCTGTTCAGTGAATACAGCTTTGTATTTTGACATGCTTATGATGACTTTGAAATCAATTGCTGATTACAGTAAAAAATGTAATGTTTTTAGAATGTGACATCAAAAATAATTTCAAGCACCAACTTAATATCTCATATTAATAGATCACCAACTTAGATTAATAATTTCATACTATACTAGAAAAGTTTAAAAGTAAACTATTACATGTTAGGACATGGTATAAAGTGTATGATCTGATGTGTAGGATGTATACAAAGATACATATATAAAAGCCCCTAGAGATTTTAGATCTTCTGTTTGATTGTCTGTTTATCATACAGTATTTGGTTTTATTTCTCAGGGATCTGTGAATTTTAAATTTGGAGTCCTTTATGCTAAGGATGGTCAGCTTACAGATGATGAAATGTTCAGTAATGGTGAGTTTTTTACCTTTTCCTTAATTGTTTCAGTCATCTGAATAAAAAAAAAGAAAGAGTGCATATAGCTGAAAGCAAGACGGGTCAAAAATTGTGGCATAGAGCCTTCTAATTCTATAAAAAGTTGCTATAGGAAGCTTACTATTACAACTTGAAAGACAGTGAAATCTCTTTTCTAGAAACAGACTGTGTGACATAATATTTAGGAAAAAGAAGCAGTTGGAGGAGGCGACTCATTAACTCACTGCTTGTAGTTCTTTCACTCTCCTACAGCCTGATCACATTCTCCTGTGCACTTGAACAGCATTGGTGTTAGCAAAAGAGGTCACTGTTTAATGTCATGTCATGATGCCTATTCTGCAAGGTTGGGATGCTGTTTCTGGAAAGGCAGTAGGCTTGGAAGACATGAAAGGAAACTAATTCAGCTGAAACTTGTGTCCTGGAAGCAGGACCCATTTCCTTACTTTGGTTATTTTTAAGACATGTTCTATTATTACATGTGTGCTTTTCTCGTAACATTTCTCCCTCCCACATGTAGAAACTGGAAGTGAAAGCTTTCAACGATTTTTGCATCTCTTGGGTGACACAATTACTTTGAAAGGCTGGTCAGGCTACAGAGGAGGACTGGACACTAAAAGTAAGAACTCATCTGAAGCAATAAAGGCGGGTGGAGCTGCAGTATAAATGTTTCTTCTTATTGCATATTGTGTATAGCACATATTGTGCATAGTACATAAAAATAATTTATATTGTAGTTATAAAATGATCTCAAAACAGATTTCCTTGTGTGCATACTAAATGCTCTGCTTCACCAGGAAAGAGTCAAGGCTGCTTAAGTCACTGGTATGGAATACAGGTGAAGAAAAGTACTTATGACAGATAGTACCGAGGTGAACAGTTTCATTTTAAGTTGGAACGAGGTGAACAATAACCTGACGTGTTCCTTGCTTCATTATAGTAGGACATCGTGGCTTGAAGACCAACGTGATTTCAGGAGGGTAGGTGAAGGATGTCACAGGTTTTAAGTGTGAATATGCAGATTAGTTGCAGACTTGGGTTTGGACTCACATAAAAACATGCAGTGTTGGACATTTTCTGAGATGGGTTAGACAAAAAAAGGAAAACAAAAGAAGATTTGGTAGAAGGACTTGAAATATCTTTTGATCTTCAGAAAATTAGAGGATGCACTCTTCCTTAAAATGTTGTATTCTCTTGCAGATGATACAACAGGAACCTGTTCCATCTATACAGTTTTTCAAGGGCATGAAATTATGTTCCATGTTTCAACCATGCTGCCATATTCTAGAGAGAACAAGCAGCAGGTACATGGTTCTCGCTTTCTTTTTAATTTCCCTATTTATTTGTTAAATCACAAAGTCCAAAACTTGAAAAGAAATAAAGAATTTCTTGTATGTTAATATTTTAGAAATGTAAGCCTTGAGACTTCTGCGCTTTTTTCCCTCAATTTTCTACCTAATGCTGAAAATTTCATGATGTTTATTAGAAGTAATGCATCCTATCATCTCTATTAAGGTACAAAAGATGCTTGTGAAGATGATCTAAATAGACAAGTGATTGAGTAGTGTGGTGTTCAGATGACTTGAAGAGCTTCACTGCTGTAATTATTACCTCAAAGATTTTAGGGAACCTGAAAATTAGCCTTGTGTGTGAATTGTAGGAATATTCACATGTGTAGCACACAGGTCATACTTGGGTAGCAATTAGTGTAGCTTGAAAGAAATTCCCCTTGGGAGCATGTTAATGTTGGTAACGGTAAAGAAGTGCTGTCACACTCTCATAGATTAACTAGGTGGGTTCTTAGGTACTTGTTCAAATGTGCTGTCATTCATTGCTCAAGCATTTCTTTGTATTTATGATGAAAAAAATTCATAAGCACATGCGTTTACTATACATCATACATCCATAATGATTTACCTAAATCACTTATGAATTACTTGGTTTACTATTTATTGTGCATTCTTACAGTAGTATAGTTAGATGATATAATTAAAATGTACTTTTTCTATGTCAGTTTTCTCATGCTTTTTCCTTGGACGGATGACAAGAACACAGAAGAAAATGGAGGCCAATCAGGATTTTTTTTTTTAAAGAATAACTCAGCACCAGAGTTTTTTTACTTCAAGCGGTAGATTTGCTTTTTTGGAATGCTAGAGATTCCATGCCCAATTTTTGAATATTAATTTTGGAAACTATGAGTGCTTTTCTAACTTACACTTATGCAATATCTGTTCTTCTAAAACCCGCCTGGTTGTGAGCATCACGTTTTTGCTAGGTGTACTTGCTTATAGTTAAGTAATGATTTTATATTGTTCTCAGTCATACTGACTGTAATTTTTCTGTTTGCAGTTTAGGATTATTGTTTTATTATTTTGTCACAGAGTTGCTAAGATACTTATTTATGTCTTTTAAGTCACTGTGTCTCTTTCTTTTCTTTTTTGCCTTTTTTTTCTTTTTTTCTTTTCTTTTTTTTTTTTTCCAGGTAGAAAGGAAGCGGCATATTGGAAATGACATTGTCACTATCATATTTCAGGAAGGTGAAGAGTCTTCTCCAGCATTCAAGCCCTCCATGATTCGCTCTCATTTCACACGTATCTTTTTCCTGACATTTTCTAATTATTTTTTTTTTAAAGATCAATATTACTTTTAGTTTTGCCCTAAGTCCTCCTTGCATGCTGTTTATGAAAGTGAAAACTATTTTAGAAAGACAGTTGCATTCTTGTATTCTTTACCTTCAGCTGCTTGACTAGGAGTTTCCAAGTCTGCAACATCAGTGTTTGCTAAATCCCTTAGAAGATAAGGTAAAAGCAAGAATGTGATTTTTAAATCATGGTTTTATTGAAAGCATTTATTTGTATAATTTCACAAGTTTAATATTACACCTTTTCAAAAAATATAAATTCATGAATATATTTCTTTTAGTTATGTAAATTAATTTGGCATTAGATTTTGGCATTTTACTGAATATTGCCTTGTAATGTTTAGATGCTGTTTATTTTAAATATTTATGTATTTTAGATCAGTGATTGTCAAATTTTGCAGACCATTAAGCACATATTCTCCAGTGTTTTGACAGCCTGTGTTTTTCAGACTGCTATTTGAAAACATTGTGAAGACACTGTGATTCCAAAAACCAGCGGCCAATCTCTTGGAATTACCACGGGGTCACACTAGTAATCTGTAGACCCCAGTCTGGCATCTGTTAGACTAGATGGAATGGAATGAAGGAAAATGGATGAAAAGAAGAAAATTCTGATTTCTATCTATACTCTGTTGCTGAGTTTTAAAAAGTTATCACAAAGCTTAAGACTTCTAGACCTAGTTCTCAGGCAGACTAAATGTTGTTAGAACCCTCTTGCTAAGGGTGAATGAAACATGAATAAAGATTGAAAAAAATAATAAAAATCTTGAGATATCAAAGGAACCGAAATACTGAGAAGAATTGTTTACCAAATCAATGTACCTCTTCATTAGAGCATCAGCCTTGGTATAAAAGGATTAATTCTTCCCTTATTGCTGTTAGGAGGACTTGTTGAGCTGCTATTGATACAGCCCACTGCTTGGTTTTTAACAAACATTTTGAGGTTCAGCTGTCTTGTTGTC
>VYZT01062207.1:8248-44966 GCA_013400735.1 Pomatostomus ruficeps | reverse complement strand
TGGTGGGGGAGTGGCTGTGTGGGCCTTGGTTGCTGGTCAAGGTTAAACCACAACAGCCCTTTTTGGTGGCCAGAATGGGTTGTGAAGGGTTTGACATAATGACAGGTTTGATTGGGATGTGCTAGATTGATTATAGATCTGCTAGTGGTTAACTAGTAATGAGCAGGGTTCTGTGCTTGCTATGGGACTCACTCTCCTGACCATGTATTAGAATCTAGTGATCATTAGTGTCCACTTTTTGCTTTAGCTTTTTGCTAAAAGGAGAGACACATGGTGACTCATGTCCCCATGTGTCTCTGCTGCCTGGCACTGTTAGTGAAGCAATGAAATAAATCTACTCTTTGCATCTCAGATGTGGTTTTGTGGTCACCCTGGTTACCTGTGTGTGTTGATTCATATACAGTTAAACTCACTGTCCTGGGAATTTCACAAACAAATTCCCATTAAATTCAGCAGAAGTTGAGTTGATGTGTCCTGGAGCCAGGCTGTGAGAAACCCTACAAGAGACAGCCTGTGTACCCAACCTGTCACAAAAGACTGATTCAAAAGATTTAAATGAAAAGCTTAATTTTCAAGCTATATATAAGGAGTCAGTTATTTAATAATACTCTAACTAAATTAATACAGTAAGGCTTTATAATTACAGCCACCTTTTATAAATTTTAAAGGCAGAGAGACACTGTAAAAATATTCACAATGTTTCTGCACTTCACTGGTTTGCAAAGAATATTGCTAGTAGGCAGACCAGTGGGGCAAGGAAACACAATTGCTTACAACAGCCAAGCAGGTATGCTTAATTTTTAAGCCTGCCAGCCCTGACATAATTCCTTTAATATTTTCTGAAATCCTCTTGTACGTCTTAATTATCTTGTGCAGTCTCATAGGATGGATTTGATAAGGAAAAACATGAACTATTAATTTTCATCTTGGGGTCTTAAAATAGCCAATTAAGCTTGCATTAAGAGAAAAATGATATAAATATTCTGTGCCAGAATACAATGCTCTGTATCTCATTAGCATTCGGTTTACATATTCCTTCCAACCATAACCATTCAATGATTCTATGATTCTATATACTGTGCCCTCTAGCAACCTGTAAGTTTTCAAACCAAGAGGAAAGTGACCTTTACAGGAGTACAGGGCATACAAAAATGCCTGGGATAACTGACCTCGCTATCAGCAGCTTGCTATCAGCTTTTGCAAGGTATGTTTAAGATGTATTTATCTAAAAAATTATGTACTTTCAAAAATTTGGAGATAAACAGATAACATGGTACATGAGAGAAACCCTGTAGCTGGTTAACCTAAGGGGTATAAGGATAGTTTGTAGACTGAAAAATATGCCAGCCTTTCTAATACAATTCTTTTGAGATACAGCACAAGGCAAGGTTATATGGTTAGAAGATCATTCTCTTTCAAAGTGCTTATTGCAAAACGATAAAAACAACAACAAAACCCCAAGGAAATCATGTCTCTTATGATTATCTACCTAATTCTAGGCAATCAGGTAAACCTCTAGCTGGGACAAGATATGGGGGTTTTTGTTTGTTCATTTAGTGCTCTAAGTCATATCTGTTAGTCATTGCTAATTTACATCAAGACTTAACTGATAAAAAAAGTTTCATTTTGACAATACTTTAAAGCATTAAAAAGTGTCCAGTTTTGTTGCTATAATGCTTATTTCATTGTTCTGATTAAACACACTCTGAAGGCTCCAGTTACCCTATCTGCTGACCTAGTGTGAAACATGACCTGGTCATCTACAATAGCCACCATGTAGATGGCAAAAATGCAATCAGCTTTAGGGATAAAAACAATGCTATCATAGAAATGAAACTTTTCTATTCTATAACAATGAGATTGCTTTATTAAAATCTGAGGTTTGTTTTTGGTGTTTTTATTTTTTTTCTATTTTATCATGAATTGTGAAATATACATTTATGAATTCTAGTAATGTCAGTCATTTCAGAGGTAAGAAGAAAGGATGCTGAAAGGAAGCAATAAATTCCAGGGAATTAGTGGAGGAAAGAGCAGAAAACAAAGCTGAAAAAGAATAGGTGGTGGGGAGATAAAGCACTGCACACAGTTTTTAGGTAGAGGAAAGTGAGATTGGTCATGACAGGGTGATGACAGAAAAAGGTGACTTATGAGTTAGTAGTAAGAGAAATCTGTGGTATTACCAGAATCAGGAAATAAAAAATGTGTGAAATTTAAATGAGAGGTGGTGGGATGTCTGGTCTTCCCTGAGTCAGAAGATCCATCATGTAGTACAGCCAATATTTTGTCAAGCATTCCCTCCACAGGAGTCCCTGGGCAGTTGAGAGTAATAACTGGCAGGAATTTGTGTGTCAGGAAATGAATTTTAAGAGAAGAACAGGATCTTAGTTTGACCGATTTGATTGCCTGATTCTCCATTCTGTGGAACTAGGAAGTGTTCTCCCTGGACAGAGGCAATTTATAAAACAATGCTTTATGTCCCTTCCTTCTTGGTATAAATCAAAAGAAATTTAAAATAAGAATGATAGGGTGGGAAAATGGATCTGAGGGATAGAAGAATACATTTTGCAGGAGTTATATAATGTATCATCTAGAAATTTGGAAATATTTGTTGTAGTTGCAGAAGAAAGTTCCATTGATCTAACAGGTATGTAGCTCTCTGGAGTTAAGAAGTTCAGCCAGATTTATTGCTTTTGTGTGATAAAAGCAGTAAACTGAGCCTCCTTTACAATGCCTTTTCCAACTTAGTGTATCATTGTAATGCAGAAGTACCAGTGAGTCCTGTCTGTATGTCTTTAATAAGCTGCAATTTAAACAGGTACCTACATACAAAAGGCATATTTAATAATAAAAATATGGTTTTGTTCAAAGTTCCAGCAGAAAAAGTCACACTCTTAGGGGATTTTATCACTTGTTTGGATCAGGGAACAAATTGATTACTTAAGGGCTATTTTTCTAATTTTCTTTGTAAACACGTTACTATTTCTAAAAGAAAGCAATGGAAGAATCAGCTTGATTTAAACAAAGCAAAGAAGCTTTCTATGTAGGTTTTTTCTGCTTTAAACTATGTTTATTTCCTTCAAGAGCCTGAAATCAGCATTGCTTACTTGTGCAAACTGGAGCCAAAATCCCAACTTAATTTACAGCATTACAGAGTCATCAAAATTGGAGGAGATCTTCAAGGTCGTCCAGCAGTCAACCTAGTTCTACCATAATCACTCCTAAACCACATCCCCAAGTATCACATCCAGACACCTCCTGAACAGTTCCAGAGACAGTGACTCCACCTCTTCCCTGAGCAACTTATTCCAATGCCTGACCACTCTTACAGTGAGGTAAAAGGAAAAGGGACTGACAACTCTTAAACAGCCATGGAATCTGTTATTTGTACCAGTAGGAATGTACAGGGAGATAGCAGATATTTGTATAATCCAGTGCTGGAAACTTTGCTCAGTCAAAAGGGGAATACTTTTGCATACCCTTTAGAATTTAGAAATGTAGCAAGCCACTAAAACATATATAAATTAAATGGATTTTTCATATTCATAGGCTCCCTGGACGATGTTAGATTGTTTAGTTTTCATGGTTTATTTTGTTGCTTTTAATGACGCTATTAATCATACTTTCTCATTTTCTTTCACTGCCAGGATTTGACAAGGATTTTCTTTCACCTTGAAAAAGCACCTGTTCTGAGGAGTTTCTTCTCAGCGCTTCTGTGCACTCAGCACATGCTGCTGAGTGAAGGCAACTTGTCTTCTGCACCTCACTTCTCTCTGAAAGATGGTTTCAGAACTGTGGGTTTGCTCTCTCTCTTGGTAGTGCAAGGTCATAAACAAATATGTCTTTCAAATTGTTTTTCCACTTGAAGCCTTTATGATTCCATCGAAAAGGAAACTGAGCTAACTCAATAAGCAATGGACCGTAAGGCAGTAAACTGATACATTGTTAATTTTTATTGCTGAAGTTTCTTCCTCCGACTCTGGTTCAAAATGCTATTCATATTTTATTATGATGATGATGATGTTTTTTGTGTTTGCAATGGCAAATCCTTCTGATATTCTACTTAATATTTTTTGTTGAGGTGTGTTTGCCATAGCAAGCAACAAGGCAGGGAGCGTAGTAACATCTCCCTGAAGGAATGGAGACCAAACAAGTTACAAATGGAGCTGTACATGGCTGGCTGCTCCAGGAACCTGCTCTAGAAAAGCCTTGGAAGAACAGATTTAGATGCCTGATGAAGAAGGATATAAGGGTATGAAAGCAGTAAGACATTTTTTTTGTGATAGGTGTTCAACAGCCAATAGCTAAGCAAATACCTAAGTTTTGTCGATTTCCCACAGCATTTTAGTGTGTTGCAGTCGTGGACTGAGAGCCACTGAGGGGGCCTTAGAGACTGAGCTCTGGAGACAAAACTTCTCATTAGGTGGCAGAGGTGGCTGCTCTAGTTCAAGTTGTAAGGATAATTTCTCTCTGCTTGTTCAGGTGCTTCTGCACTTTGTTTAACAGCACACTGTAATTGTCATATTTGTTTTCCCTCCAAGCCCTAATTTCTCATGTTTGTTGATTACCTAGCCCAACGAGACCCCAGTCTTGACTAGGCTCTGCCATGATACATCTGGCCAATATAAAATCCTGTTTAAAGGTTATCAAGGTACAGATTTTGCAGACTCCATTCACAATGTGATTTGTTAAATAACTCTGAATACAAAAACACAATCTGCTTCACCAGCTTGGATTTTTGGTCCTTCAGGTCCATTATTCTACTTCCAGCAGTCACTTTGTCTAATGCTTCAGCATAAGGGAGAAAAAAGACATAACATATCTTGCCAACAGTATGAGGGTTTCTGTAAGGGGAAAATTCTGTTTTTAATCCTATGTCATCAGCTCCTGCCCATTACACAGATTTGTCCCATCAGAAAAATATTTCTTTTTTTGAAAATGATCACTTTCTTTCTAAGTCCAATGCAAGACATTGTAATCCTTACAGAAAAAAATTCACTGACCATCAGAAAAAGTGCCTGGAGAAATCTTCTCTCTTTTCCTTCAAAATTACTTATACACAATGTTCTACTTCCCATAGATAATATGTATTTGAGGTTAACACAGATATTGTGGAAATCTAACCATCCTTTGAGGGTACCGTTATAAATCAGAGAGAATTTATCCCTAAGGTTATCTCAGATTGATGTAGTCCCTTTTACTCTGATATGATCCCTGACTTTCAGATTTTGTTGTAAATTGCATGGTATTCGTCAATGAAATGAGTGTATGAAGTAAAGACAGGCACATCTATGCTGCATTTTCTAGTGACTGTGGAAAATTATTTTCAAACTTGTTCATCCAGGTAGTCTACATTACAGTTTTTTAGGATTTGCAGTCCATAAGCTTCCTACTTGGCCCAACACCAGTGACAGGTCTAATGAGGGATAAACAGAGATTTAATGTTTGAGTGCTACAATTGTCATTGTAGTCTCACAGCTAGACCTTTAAAAGCCTTGGTCAGTCATTGCCTAACACTCAGAGCATTTACGGGCTCTGGCTGCATTCCTGCCAGCACTGTTCCCTGGCAACCTAAATCACGAGTTTGTACTCTGGCAGCTCTATTTTGGAGTTCACTAACTGTGTATCGGCTTTTCTGTCTTGTTGGTGTGATAATCTGATTGTTTACAGTGTGACTTTTCAGCCTAAAGAAGGAGGAAGTGGAGTTTTCCTTCCCTCACCCCATAGCCTTACACTTTGAGAAAATGCATGGGATGCTTTACACAGATAAAATGCTATCTGATCTGTGGAGACTTGGATCTTCCAGCAACTGGGGTCCTCTGTCACATCCCTGGATGAAAATATTAATAAATTATGGGCATCAGCCTTTTTCTCCCCATCTTGTAGGCTTCTGTGTTGAACAGGCTGCTCAGGTACCCTATATGGGTCTGTTACATGTCAAAGCAACTCAGCTGGGAATGTTACAAATCTGAGTTTGTGGTACTCAGGTTCCTATGTGTATCTTGTCTTGAGAAGGAAACTTTTAATGTCACAAAAATTTACACTGAGTGCACCTCATCTGATTTTTAAAAGGTTTACTTTGTTCACAAGACAGCAGTAGGGTAGTATTGGACCTCAGGACATCATTCACCCTTGCATACTTGTACATCTGAGACTGAAAGACAATGCAGTTTAAGTTCTGTTTTTTGTGTGACTCAGATTTCCTTTTGGTCCCTGCTTACAATGCCAAATTGATTTTTGGCCTTTTTTCTTTTATATATTCCCTGTATTTTTTACACATATATTTGCAACTTTATTATTGTATTCTAGCTAGCTCCACTACTTTTCCTTAAGCTACCCAACAGGCAAAAAGACAAAACACATTCCAAAAGGGTCCAAGCTGGGGGTCTGAGGCTTCTATACCATCTTGGTTTTTCCTGGCAACCAAGGTTGGGACCAGCTCTTTGAGACATATTTTTATAAACAAAGTTTAGTTCCCATCTGAGCGGGGAGGATTTAGAAGGGGCTTGACCTGGGAAGAATTACCTCACCAGTTATAATTCTAATTTGTGATTCTTGTCAAATAAGCTAATTTGCAAAACCTATAAAAATTGTATATGTGTTATGCAGTGTGTGCATCTTCGGTGTTTTTCATCTGGCAAATTGTGCACCTAAGGATCCTTATACAGCTAACCCTTTTTTATCACCCTAACTGTGTCTGGTTCATAATTTTAGGACCAGCAAAAAAGGCGTAATTTCATTTAGACCTGCAAATGTGTGAGCGGTAACAGCATGGACATAACACCTCAGTTTCAAGACGTGTAACTTCTGTTGTTCACTGAATTCAGCACAGTGTTTTGTCAAATTCCTGATGGAAAGTTTACAAGGCTGGGTTGATTTTTTTCACAGCAAACACTGGGATTCTAATGTTCTAATATCTTCCTCACTGTATGGTTTTGCAAACAATGGAATAGACTGATACAAACAAAATTATTAAAGCTTCAGTTCAAATGAGAAAATTGCAAAGTTATTTTTGCAGTTTATAATTTCATTTTTATTTGCAAGGTGTACAGATGCAGTGAAGTTATTGCTTAAAATTCAAAATGTACTTCTCATATTTTGTGACAGTTTATTGAACTTGGTATTCATAAGAATGTTTCTTCAGAAGGTATTTAAAATCACATTTAACTAGTTTGATAGATACATGTTTTCTGCTAAAATAGCTATTTTTTATAAAGGCATACATATGCTGTTTCCTCTCCCAGACAGCTTATGATTAGAAGTGTGCAAAGAGCAAATATTAATGTCAGTTTAAATGTTCTTGGCAGTGAGAATCTAGATATTTTTATTCTATTATGATGATAAAGCTGTGAAAATATAAAAAATTACAGTGAACTATCAAATCAAGAACTATTGAAATAACACCATAAAAGCTGTGATTCAGGTGAAACAGTGTTCATAGTTACGAGATGTTTCTATTCACCACTGATGCTCACAGAAGGTAGTCCACTTGTAAAAGATGGAGGATGTCAGCTTAATTTGTGTAGCTGTGAGGAATAAAAGCTCACCCATACCAATTTTGTTCTGATGACCTTAAAAAGAGATGCCTCAGTATTCCATTAGCATTTATTTCCCTGAACCACCTAAATGCAAAGTTTTAAGTTTTTCTAACATATTTTAAAATGATAAATATGAATTAAGACAGTGCAATAAAAAAGATAAATAAAATCAGAACCTATTCTGTGTCTGACAGGGTGAGTTGAATAGCTCCTTGTCTTCAGTAGTTAACAGGCTGGAACCATTGTTCAGCTTTTGTACAGAAGGAGACAATATGTAATTCAAAAGCTTTACTTTCAAAACTTAGTGAAAATTGACTTCAGAAGCAGTGAAAACATCATAAAACCACATCAATAAATCTACACATACATGCTGAACCCAGCCATCTGTCAATTTACATGGAATTCAGGCTATCCCCTCTCCCACAGAGAGGTAGATTGTGTCTATGTCCATTTCCAAAGACAAAGAAATAGAATAATTATCTGTCAAGGGATGACTCTCTTTATAAAATATTCTATTTCAATATTTTAAAGCTCTCCCCAAGACTGAATCTAATTTATTTTCCTGATCCTTCCACTATGATGCAGTTTTTCTGTCTCTTCCCAGGTTTCTTTGCTGCCCAGATGACTTGGGAAGAAGAGAGAGGCTGCCAAAATGACCCATACTCTCTGCCCCTGTGTTACACTCCCGCAAAAGGGGTGTTATTCTCCTGTGATGCCCTTGGACTTTGTTCAGTAAATGAGGGAGTTGCTCAGATTTTATGAAATAATGTTTCAGCAGCTGAGACTTTGAAAGAGTAGCTTAAGTTCAGATAATACTATCTCTCTTCCTTGCCATCAAAGCAGGTAAAAGCACACATCCTTAGAAAAGGAAGCTGCTGTTTGTTTTCAGTATGTGTGTGCTGTTCGACTGAAAAACAAAGCACCCAATTTTCTCAAAGGTTCAAAAAGTTCAAACTACAAAATGCTTTTGCCCTTAAACATAAAGGTGTGGAGAGCTGTGTGCCCTTGGTATGCCCCTGGAGAGGAGAGGCTTGATAAGAAACCTTCCTAAAGGTTACGGCGACCACTTGGGACACCCCCAGCACGCTTTGCGCCTTTATGGTAATACCTTGTATCCAGTTGGCTAGTTGGTTCCTACCCCACCCCTACCTTTCCCCATAAAAACCACTGCGTTTGCCTGGGAAGGACGGGGGCCTGTGTTCTTGGCCTCTCCTCTGCAGAGGCTACGAGAACAATAAAGCTACCTTCATGGAACAGATATACGGTTTCCTCGCTTCTCTCTGTCTCGAGTCGGCCTGAGGGTGATTCGCAAAGAGCTGAAATAACTAAGAGCTGATATCACTGCGAATCACCCGCTGCCTGGGGAGACAGCCTTAGCCCCTGTAGGAGTCGCTCTCTGCAGAGCACTCTTTAGGGCCGCAGCGTGTTGGTGCTGACCAGCACTGGCCCCTCCTCGGCATAAAGGTACTTAATAATTTCAAGGTACTCTCAGCACTCAGGTAAAAGAACATTTTGAGAACATACAAACAAAACAAGTGTGGTAATGATAGGTGGTGTAAAATGAGTTATTTTGAGTCTTTAGAGTTATTAACATTAATGGCTTAATATATATTCTATCTCCAGACAGTTAAATTAATCTTCTCAGCAGAAGCAATATAAATTTAGACTATTTTTTCCAGATGATTTTGCTTACTTCTGATCTCCTTTAGTACATAATGTGCTGTAGCTCTAAGAAAATGAATGCTTACAAGTGTAGATATTCATATGAGTCAGCAAAACTGGCATAAAGTTGATGACACCTTGTATACCCATAGGAACTGGCATTCACTAATTAATAAAAAAAAAATAATCCAATCTTCAGGCTGATTATAGTGCTATAGATTAAGGTGCTAATGAGCCTATTTGGAAACATTATCTTGTGCTTGCATAGCAATTTACATAACTCAGATTGCAAGAAAGAACAAATATAAATATTACTCATTAAAGTCACAAGTCAAGAATAACCCAGCTGAAGTCAAAATACTCCTGTTCCAGCTAGTATTAGCTGATCTGCTTTAATCTTTGCTAGGTCTCTTAGGCAGCAGTTTCCTTGGGCTGAGCTTGGTCTTCAGTTGGATGCTGGTTGTAATTTCTACAATGAATCTGTAAGGAATGCTCCCATTGTCCCAATCGTTTTACTTCATCTTGAAAATTTCCAGTTATTATACAGCAACCACAGTCTGTAACTTCATGCCATGCCTATGTATTGCACTTCTCTGCATTATTTTGCTTTTCTTTCACCTGAGAAACAGAATTAACAGAACCCAAAAGAGAAATTAAGGCATGGTAATGAACAAGGAAAAACAACCTCCTAATTGCAGAGGTATATTGTTAAATGTATTCCTTCCATGGTTGTCAGTGGGATTTCAGCATTTTATTTGTGGTGCAGATATTGAGACATGAAAGTTTCAAATTAATGGTATTTATCAAATCAAGCCATTATTTTAGCAATGAGCACAATTAAGAAATAGCTCTGGACACTGCTGTGTTCTGAGTAACTGTCTCAGCACGGTAAAGAGTAAAGATGAATCCTAAATGTTTCTGAGGTAAAAGAAGCAGTAATCAGCAAGTATGATGGGAGGAATGAGAAACTAACCATAGACTCAGGGATAGGGAGATGGATGATATCTAAGCAATACTGCAGAGCACTGTGAATTGGGGTGACCAATTTTTCATACAGTGTTAGCAACAAACACTTGTTCTATTTTTATTCAGTAGATTTTTTCAGGGTAAAATTCATACTTAGTAATATCATATTAGGTAAAACAAGCCAAGAAATCCCATCAAGTTAGAAAATGCATGTGATTGCTCTTAGCAGATGTATTTAATCTAGAAACATCTAGATTAACAAATGTTTTTATATATCAGTAAAATTGTTTTTTTAAATTCCCAACTAGACAATCTCCTTTTGGTTTGCCTCAATATTCAAGCGGTCCTCTAATGGTTTACTGAAACTTATACAGAGTCTCTTATTAAGTTGCTTTTTGGGGAGACATTAGGTCAGATTTCACATTGGATGAGATCCTGTGAGAAGACAGTGAAGATGAGGGCTGTGCTCCCACATAGATGAGGTTTTCCTGCCAGGCAGCTTTGGTGAGAGAGAATTTTGGAGATTTCCTGAGACATCATAGTAAAAATAGTGGACTGGTGAACTCTCTCATAACTGAAGGTGTATATTTGGCTAAATGATATAAGGAAGTTCAGTTTGAAAACTATTGTATTCGGCTTTCCATGGGGAAAAAATCTGATTTTGGGCAAAAAATAAATCCTCAAGTAGTAGATAATGAGGTTTCTGGCTTAAAAAATAATAACAAAAAAATTATTGCTGCTTTCCTACTGTCAACAGCTCAAAATGCAGCATTTATTAAAAATGCAAGAGAGTTCATAAGCAAAGGCATAATCTTAGCTGGACTTGATAATTTCCTCTAGCCATGATAGTCTATGGACAAAAGCCAGAGCCAGAATGTAGATAGAGGTAATTTACTTTATTACTAGCTCATATAGCCAGCAAGATTTAAAAAGCTTTGGGCACAGCAATGCTTTCTCAGATCTTCAAAGGAAAGCAGAGAGAGGATGCAAGAGTAATTGGGGTTTTGGCATTACAGCAGGTGTTGACAACAATGAAGTTGATGATGGACTATTTTAAAAGGCAAAAGCATTTAAATCTGAAACCTTGCCAAAGTGCAGACAGTGGGTTGCTCCTGCTGCTCTTTTGCATGGGTAGCAGAAAGTGGCTTTTGTCCTCACTTTTTCTGCAAAGACCAGCGAACTTTTGAATTCTGAGCCTCTTTCTGTGCTGCTAAATAAAAGAGAGATGGGATGTTACTTCAAGCCATGGTCTGCCTACCATTCAGACTGGATATGCCCCATGCATGCGCCCCTAAAAGTTTTGTTCTGTGATGGCTGGCCCTTTCTGAGATGTTTTTTGGGTATGGCTCAGGAGACAGAAGACACCATGCCCAACACCATTATTGGGTTTGGCTGCCACCACACACGCCTTCCCTCGGCAGCTTTGCCTTCCCCAACCATGCAGGTGTGTTCACAGCATGCTGCCAAACACCTGGAGTTCCATCCTGCAAAGCATCTCTGTGGCAGGCTGCAGCACAGCCTTGATTTCAGGCACTCTGGAATGAGAAAGCTGCCCTGCCCTCACATTATGCCCTCACCTTTGGGCCATAAGGGTGGTAAATAGGATTGTGGCTCTATAATGTCAACCCATGTGCATCACAGAGAGTGGCAGAAATAGCAAACATGCTGTAGATTCATGTCTTGTGTGATGCAGGATGTCTTTGTAGGAAAACCATTTACATAGCAGCATTCAAAGTTCTGGCTACAAATGACCCCTAAACCTTCCCAACATACCTGTCTTTGGAAACAAATACATTTGCTTGAGTGAATAATTTTTAGTCTCTGTGTTGTTTAAGAATTGTTTGCTTAACTATTCTTTTTCAGTGTTTTGTGTTCCCTGACAAAGTCATCTTTTCCTTAGCTTCTTTTCACTTGAAAGAAAAGAAAATCTGGAATAAATACTTCTACAATCAAGTTTTGAACAATAATTCTAGAAAATAGTGACTTTTCCCCCCCCAGTTATTGTCTTCAAAAATGACTACAGATAACCTTATCTTTCAGACTTCAAACGTGAATATATATGTCAGATCTTTACCATTTAACAAGCTCTAAAACCCTGGTATTTAATTCAGATAGCTTCCACAACATATAGTAGGTAGACAACGAAATACAAGCTTGTAAGTCTGAAAGATCACAATAAACATCTTACTCTAATAAACAAAAACCAATTTACTTAGCTTTAGTTTAAACTTGATCTAAAATTCAAATGGTGTTTACCTGCTTCAAGGGCCAGAGAAACTAGCTTTTCCTAGTCAGATGCACAGCTTTGAAAGACATACAGTACATGGCTAGTCTGTCAAAGGTACAGAGAATTTTAAGTAGTTTGGCATTATCATATCTGTATTAAGCTGTGTTTGGTTTTATCCTGTCGTGTTCTTTGACATTCTGTTTGGTGTGTGTATGCTGCCTGTCAGTCAGAGAGTCAACATGTCATGGGGGAACTTCACTGCTGGAATGGTACCGCTTGGAGAATTCAGATGAGCTTCAGGAAAAGAAGCAAGGAATGCTTGACAGCTGTGAGGAGAATATTTGAGGTGAATCTCAATCTCATTAGGTGTATGATTAAAATCATGAATAGTGATGGCATGGCAGAGAAAAAGACTCTGACATACTACAAAACTCCTTGCACTGGAAATGTTTGGGTTTTTTTCACCCTGGTGAAAATCTTATTGTTATGCTTAGCTGCTCACTCATTTCACTATTTTTCTAAAGTAAAAAAGGAAGTTCCTGAATAATATAAAGGATGCATGTATAACTATGTAATATATACTGAACTTGGGGAAACCCCAAATGGGTGTAATTCAGCTAAACTTCCTTCTGTGGATAACTTGTGACAAATTTGTCCTGTGCTGTGACTTGGCTGTGGATCTGCAACAGCCTAATGGTTCCAGAGCTTGTTTGCTCTCGTATTTTGCTGAATATTTTATCAAAACCTCTGCCTTCTTGACTGTTTGAAATTCTCCCTGCCTAGTTGCATGCTGCTATCACTGTATAGATGTGAGTAAATCAAGTGGTGGCAGGGAATGTTCTTGGGGCCTGGAAGCTGACCATCTACGCTGGTGACATCTCATGGTGGTCACTGGGGTGGTTTTGCCCTCGCCAGCTGTCTCTCAGCCCATACTTGTTCAGCTGTTAGCAAAAAGGAGGGACCAGTCCTAACAAACAATCTTGATAGAGCTATCCTGTTTGGGAAGTGAAAGGAGTTTAGTAATATGGACATAGACTGGTCCATGGCATTCACTTTCAGTGTCATAGAGTGGTACTGACATATTTAATTTACTTTTCTCTAGATATCAAATTTTTCTATATCTACTGCTAAGCTGCTGCTCCTTCAATTTCTTCTCCTCAGCTTTGGAGATCAGAGTGTGACTTGTTTATGTTCAGAGGAACAGAGAAAAGAAATACAAGATATAGACCACATTTGATAGTTATCTATAGTGCAAGTGATAGTAGTTTCTGCTGCACAGTTTCTCTCACAATCTGGAAGATAAGAAACAGTTCAAATGTACTCAGGATTGGAGTGGACCTTTGGCTCAGTCCTTCCTCTAACTTCACGGTGATCACAGCAATAGGAACATCACTCTGTCCTGGTGTAAATTCTTACTGTAAGTTACTTCTTCTCCAGGGCTCTAAAAAGGAGAGAGATAGAAATGGGAGTGTGACTGTAAAATATATACAGAGGTATTTTCAAGGTTAGTGCTAGATGCAAGTCCAAATTCTGATGTGTTTTATCCAGTCATAGAAAACGTATTTTATTATCCAGTAATAAAAAAAAAAAAATGATTTATCTCCAAAATGATACTAAAGCTGGGTGGTAAATTCCTTGATGGAAACTTATTTGTGGAAAAACAAAACTCTGGTGAGTTAAAAAGCTTTGTGGAACATACTAGAATTCCTAGAATTCCAGATATTTGGCTTAGGAAAATTCTAACAAATATTAATGCAGTGTTGTAATGTTCTCTCTTCACTCTTTATGGAATTAATGTTTTGATTTGCTTTTTAAAATTTTGATGTGACTTTTATTGCGACTTCTTTTGATGTTTTGTTATTATGCACTTAAATGTGGTAATTTAAACCAGACAGACTGAAATCTCTAAATCTCAAATCATCTTTGGTATGGCATTGTCGAACTCCAAAAAAAGACTGAAAGAAAGATTTTTCTCCTTTGTGCTGCAAGTTCTTTCATTTCCCTCATCTTACAGAGATTAGGAACAGTGAAGCTTTGCTGCTGAAAAATACTGTTCTTATTTCTTCTGTTTCAGGACCCAAGGAATAATGCAAAGACTATCCCTGTTCCATTTGAAATCCAGATACAAATAGACAAGTTTGAACTCCCTGCTTGGAGCAAACTCAGCTCCTTTCTGCAGTTTCTTTCTTGTAAAGACTGGTTGAGTGATATATCTGGGAGCTTTCAGGAAAAGGAAGAGATTTTATTGGTAGTGAGAGACAACTGGATACAGAAGAGTTACTTCAGGAAAGTGAAAGCAGAACTGAGCTCAAGAATGATTAATTTTAATCAAAATAGTGTTGCTTCAAAAAGCATACCAAGTCTTTGCTGGTTTTGTGATATTTAATTAAATTTGGAAGGTTACATAGAAAATGTATGTTTCCCAATTAACCTTTACCTCATTAAAATTTCATTCTAAGTTTTAAACAGTTTTTGAGAGTTCATGCTGTTAAGCCCTATCTGGCCATTTTATTTCCTGGTATAGTTGCTACTTATCAGAACCTAAACTAGGGTATCTTTATTTTAAGTTCTTACTTTGGGAATTCATACTGTTCTACATATATTGCCACTGATATGTGTCATATTGTTGTTGTGGTTTGACTTTGGTTAAGTGCTAGGCACTTACAGCAGCTGCTCAGTCGTTCCGTCCCCTGCCACAGTTGGGCAGAGGAGGGAAGGAGAGGGGGAAAAAAACCCTAGGGAGTTAACCTAAAGGTCCATGAGTTGAGATAAGGAACTGGGAGAAAATGCTTTAAGGATGAACTAGGCTCAACTTCAGTTGCAAAGTGAAATTTATTACTACTAGAGTTAGAAGGAGGATATGAGAAATAAACTAAACTTTTAAAAGACACCTTTTTTTTCACTCTTTACCCCTTCCTCCTTCCTACTAACAGTGTGAGGGGGGCAGGGTGTGGGGGTTTAGGTTAGTTTATTTCTAAGATTTTTTTCTTTGCTTAGGGAGAGGAGTTTTTTCTTCTGATTTTGCTGTGGGGTCCCTCCTACGAGAGACCTGTGAACTTTTATGGCGTGGGTTTTTTTACTCATTTATGGGGTGCAGTCCTCCAAGGACAAACTGCTCTAGCATGGAAGCAGGGAGGCCCCTCTCTCTCTAACTGGGTCTCTCACTTGGACTGCAGTTTCTTCTGACATCTATTTGCTCAAGCGTGGTTACTTTTTTTACAAACTGTGGGACTTTTATCTTAGTTTTTATTTCTCACTGGGTTGCACTTGCTACGGTTTCTTTTGGCATCTACAGCTCCTGCGGCTTCTTCTGGCATCCATGGCTGCTGTAGCTTCCGACATCTCTTCGCTTTAACATCAGCACTTCACTCACAGGCTGCAGGTGGCTCTGCATCCCTCATGGACCCCATGGACTGCAGGGGGGACACCCCACCTCACCATGGGCTCACCATGGCTTGCAGAGGAAATTTTAGCTCTAGAGCCTAGAGCACCTCCTCCCTCTCTTTCTCTATTGACCTTGGTGTCTTTATGTTGTTTTCTTTCACATATTCTTACATCTTCTTCATTTTTTAACTAAAAGCAGCTGCGTGCTTATTTTGTTTTGATTTTTTTTAAAATATGTCATCACAGAGGCATAACTATCCTTTCTAACTGGCCCAAACATGGCTAGTGGTAAGTTTATCATCTTCAGAGCCATCAGAGATTGGCTCTGCTGGAAATGGTGAAGAATTTCAGCAGCTTCTCACAGGAGCCATCTTTATGGCCCCCTCCCCACTACTAAAACCACAACAATGGTATATTTTAAATCTGCAGAATAATTATCTGATTGAATGTAATTTTTGCTTGATGTAAGGAAGAGTTTTTCTGTGTATCTTAACAGAAGTTACACCAGGGCATAATATGACTTATAAAGAGCCAACATTTCAGAAAAGAAGGCTTTTGAAGAACACAGCCACGAAAATAAAACACTTTTCACTGCCTTTCTTCTACCTGGGAGAAATCTGGCCCAGAACTCTGTATTTACCTCTGAGTTCTTGGGTATGGTTTTCTTGAACTTCTGTTGGGTTGAAGTTGCTAAAATTGAAGTGAGAATAGGAGCATATTTTAATGTAGTTTGAAACTTTTATGATTTGTGGAGCTTTTTCTAGTAAGTGGTATTATCTTCTTAAGCTATTGGCGAAGTAATCATGAGAAAGGCAGATGTCATTTAAACAGAATGAGAGACGTGTGTCAAACATGATTATGAACTTTGAGCAACTGTTCTTTCCCCAACTGCAGTAAATCTGACTAGAATTATATGTGCTATGATAACAAAGAAAAAGAACTCAGACCAAGATACTGAAAAGCTGTTAGTGAAGGACAGAGGCCTATTGAATCTACAGATCTGGGGGTGGTACAACAAGTGAAATGCAAGATGATCGTTCAGGCCAATGTCATAAGATCAGTGTGGCTGGTCTTTCCAAAATGATGGCATATTACCTTATAAAATAACTTTGCTCATTCAAGTTTTATTTTGTTTCAGACCAAAATCTTTTGAAGACAGATTTGGAAGCCTACTATCTTCTTCTTTTGTAGACCCAAATCTATCCTATAATATTATTCTGAGTATTATGTTGGAACAGGGAGTAACCATTCATGAATATTTGATTTGGAAAAAAGATTACAAAGGAAAGGAACTAGTGGGTTTTGCACAAGGGCAGGGCAGCCATCTTCATCCTAAGAGAGATTTTAGCAGTCTTCATCCTTCATCCTAAAATCATCTTCCTGGATTGAGAGGTTTAAAATTAACTTGTTTAAATTTACTCATATTCTGAGCATAACTCCTGTTAATGCTGATGAGAAATGTACTGAACTTACAGGGGATGAAGTTACTTAATTCTCCAAAGCAGCTTATATTTCTCTTTCATGGCTGTGATAATTTCCTTCCTCTACCATAATTATATTCCACACTATATATATCTCAGCATTTTATCTTGGAGTTATCCTTCAGAATAAAATTCTCAATAATTTCTTTCTAGCAGTATTTCTATAATCATGTCAGAAAATTTTCATTCATTTCAAACATGAGAAAGAAGGAAAAAATAATTTTAATTATTTTTAAACAATTCTGTATTTTTTCTTCCCTGTTGACATGATTTTTCTATGTTAAACATTTGAAAAATACAATTTTGCATTGATAGCTGACTGTGTTATGGTCTCAGTTTGCTATCATACCTAACTTTAACATTTTTGGATAGCATTTCTCAGAGAGGAGTTTAACAATATGATGTTTTAAACAAAACAGTAGTAAAACCAGGCAATTGCAAAAGATAAACCACACATTTATGTTCACTTGAGCCCAAGATACTTAAAGCCAGCCTACTACTGAGTTTCTTGTAGTGCAATAAAAAATTTAGCATTGCACATCTGATTTTCTTCTTACTGTTTTTATGTCTAATAACCTTTGCAATTTTAATCTGTTTAAAATCATACAAGAGTCCATAAAAACATTACTTTATGCTCCTTGTGACATGTAGGTAATATCTAGGCCCTTTTTCGGCACTTGGAAGTTTATGGAAAATAATGCTGTGCACCAGCCCTTGTGAGAGAGGCACAGCTGGGTTTGCAGAGGGCTGGTTGTGGTCCTTGGCACTGGGCAACCTCCTGGCACCGGCTCATACTGTGAATTGCCTGGCGAGAAGAGAAGAAAAAAAATAGTTGGATTCTTAAGTTAGTTTTCCTTAAGGTTACAGTATGAAGAGAAACTTCACATTTTTCTGGCCTTGGGTTTGTTTCCTTGAGTAACTGTGCTGCAGGCTTGGTGCAGGTGCACCTCTGCCTGCTCCTCTGAAACCCCTTTGGGCTTAAAAAATACCCTCACTGCAGCAAGCCAAAGTATCCCAGAAAACTGAAAGCACAACTTCATTAAAAAATCTTTGCTTATGAGTCTTTCTTCTCTAGAACTGTAAATGGGTAGGGAAGACAGCAGGTTTTTGCAGAGGAGTTTTTCACAGGAATCGTCTGGGAGGGTCTTGGCTGTCCCATAGCTACATTGGCAACAACACGGTGCAGCCTCTAGTGCTCCAATTGCTCCCTGTACAGAAAACATCACAGAAAAAAATATATCATGCCAGGTAAGGTTTAGCCAGCTTGCTTTTCTTCCCTGCTGTTCACTCTTTAACACTGGCAACCTTCATGACTTTTACCACATTTTAAAATGTCTGCCATTTTTACCCAGAAATGTACCTCATGGTATCCTGTGATATAGAAGAAATCAAGTTTCTACTAAAGAAGTCTAGAAATCAGAGGGAAAAAAACCAAACAAAACTTTACATATGTTTAGCCTTTTGAGTCAGAGAAACATACAAAGATGCCGGTTCCATTGGTTAATAATCCAGTGCACAAATTAACTGAAGCTCAATATGGAATCTTAAGACCCAGAGGTTATTAAGCCAATCAATGAAATTTTTCGAATTGACTATTCCTCTCTGAAAGATCACTGTTGGAAGGTATTCAAATAAAAGGACTAGTACAAAAGTATGCAAAATAAGGGTTTTACAAAGTCTGTTTGGGTCACAGAGAATGTTTTCTTGATGACTTCCTCAGCCTGACAGCATCCTGGATACTGCTGAAAGATACAGCAGGACATAAAAAGCTTAGAGAGAGTCTTAGTTCCTAATAAGCTTTTGTCAAGTAAATCTAGGTAAAGTCTGAGTAACAAAGCAATGACTCAGGACCATTTCCAGACTCTTAGGACTCACTGCAGCATCCCAGACCACCTGTGGATGTGTGAGCCCCTACAGCAGATCTCAGCATGCTGGCACCAGGCAGAGGGTGGCTGGACTGCCAAACGCATCCCAAATGGAAAGGCAGCTCACTTGCCAGAGTAACACCTGCACTGCCAATAAGGAAGATATTTATAGCTTGGGGTTGACCTCGCTGTTCCAGAGAAGGTTGTTCCTGTGGAGAGGGGATTACTGAACTATCCACGTGTACTGTTACTACTTTCACTCTGTAGTCACCAGGCCAAGAGGAAAACTCTGTAAAGATTTTTGCTTCATAAAACGTCTCTGCTTGTTTGTTTCCTTTCTACTTTAATCCAGCAAGGACTTCTTTTGGTTTTGCTTTTCTTTAAAATACTGATACTTTTCAATCACATGGGGCTCTGATTTTGCCTGAAGTCATTGAAAGCTGCAATAATGTAAATGCAGATGTTTTTAGCAGTATTTCTATTTACTAGAGATTAAAAGATATCTGTAAACCCACATAATGTATTGTTTTAAATCAGAATTATATTAGAGGACTCCAATTTTGTCTAAAACTTCTAGAAAGGACAGAATTCTGTATTTTCTTATATTTAGTAGTCTAATGGGATTCCTTGAGTGTTTGAAGTCAAATGGGTCTGGTGTGATTTCTTAAGTAAACACAGACTACTTCGGGATTAAAATTAGTTTTTTGGAAACTATAATACTAGAACCATAGTATTGACAGTGACAATTAAGATAAGAGACATCCTTTGGACAGAAATTTAATGAAAGGAATTGCTATGATGTATTTCAAAATTACACTATGATCATTTCTTTTCATTCTTTATACCCATCACATGGCATATTTTTCCAGAGGTGCTACCTAATTATGTCGTAATTAAATGTGATTAATCAAATAGAACTGAAGACAAAACTGGCAATCAGTGAGCCTTTTTCCTTCACAGAATCTGTAAAATAGGTATATCTTGTAATTAGTTTACCAATGTTTACTTTTGAACAAGTAAATCAAAATTATAGTAATTTTCTTCTCATCATCTGGTGGAATATTTTAGCATGTATATGCCGCCCATAACAATGGCTTTTATGGGTGGGACTACTAGAAATTATCATCTTAGTTAAAATAACTATACTTATTCAGAGGATTTAAAAATATAGCCTCTTACTGAAGGTGATGAATAAGACCATGTTTTCAGTCTAGAGCCAGTATAACAAGCTTATTTCTGTTTTTGCACACTAACTATAGCTGAAACATCATAGAATCATAGAATATTTTGGGTTGGAAGGGACTTTAAAGATCATTCAGTTCCAACTCCAGTTCTGTGGGCAGGGAACCTCTCACTAGGCCAGGTTGCTCACAGCCCCATCTAGTCTGGCCTTGAAGGTTGTAGTTGCAATAGAATTTCTAATGTTTTTTCTTTTTTCATATTGATTGAGTTTACTTTCCTGTGTAAAGTTAGTGAATATTACTGGCAAACCAAATACTGCCTCACTTAGTGTATTGATTAAAAATGCACCTTGGGAATATTTGTGGGCTTCAGTTGTCTTTCTGCTAGAAGGGTTTGACCATGCTTTAATTTCACTGGCTATAATTACACAGGTTTTGGGTAGCTGAGAGAAATGGCTTGGTTTGTTCCCTGGGCTGCTCAGCTGCAAAAATCTGAACAGACTTAATGTCTCAGCGCTGGATACACCAAGTTGCAGTTTCAGCTCCTCAAAGCGCCTTAGCCCAGTGCTCTGCTCGTATACAGAAGGAAGAGGGTCTGTCTGTCACTACTCTTGTGGGCATGTCCCTAGCACGTGGGAGTCTGCCCTACACACACTGACACGGAGCTGGAGGGCTGTGGGCCTGCCTACTCCTCCTACAAAGGCACACACTGGGGTGTTTAGTTACACACAAACAGCTATAACATGACAGGTTCTGGCGGCAGAATAACCCTTGGGATTAGGGCACTCGTGGAAATAGCTATCACATTTCTCTCCCCACGAGAAGACCAAGGACAGACTGAAGGTCAGAGTAGAGCTGGCCCCTAGCCCCTCCCCTCCTTATGCCTGACACCAACTGAGGGCAGGAGAGCCATCTCAGAGAAAAGGAAAACTTACTTTTTTTTTTGTTTGTTTTGATTGCTGGAAGTATATTTAGCCTAATCAAGCTTAAAGCAGGTAATGATGAGCCATCCTATTTATTTATTGCTCTCTGCTGGAAAATAAATTTCTAAATACAGACTCAAGCCCATCCTATTTCCATCACTCACAGTGCTTCCCTATATTTATTCCCCCACACAATCTATTTGAAAGTACAACCACTTGTAGGACTCTACTTATCTCCCCCCACTTTGGCTGCCTGGAGAAAAGAACACCATCTTAAGTAAGCACTGTTTAGGGTTTCCTTTTTTCCCCTCTTCATTTATTTAAAGAACATTTGGCTGAAATCTAACTTTTGGTTTTTTTCAGCTATTTCTGCTCTTTCAGTAGCAACAAATCATTCCTTTTTGTGACAAACTATTTCCAGGACAACCTGCTATAGTATGACAGAAAATTACAGCTTAAGAGAGGATGAAAGACAAGGAGCATATGATATCTCACAACCCTGCAAACAATCCTGTTGTCATGAAAATTATGCCTATTAATAGCTATAAAGATGAAGGAAAACAGGTACCATTTACAATTTTAAAAGAATGATTGCTAAGCTGAAGATTTTCCTAAGGACTTTGAGCGGCTTTTTCATAGTGATAAGCCACTATCAGTTCTGAAAAATACCTGGCAATGGGCACTGAAGCAGGAGATACACCATAGGCAGACAGGGAACACTCTTGAAGCTTAATCACATGCAAATTGGAGATTAAGAGATTACAACTGACTTCAGTGCACGTGAGGAATATGGTGTAATGCCTTCCATGTATCTTCAATTTTAATTCCATATTAATCTCTTAGTGTGTGTGAATCATTCAGAATTGGGAAGATAAACCAAAGAAGCCTCGACTTCTCTGCTGCTGAGATTCACAGAACCAATTACAAACTTAGGGGTTTTGTTACATACACATCTTCTACTTAGAGGAGGTGTGCTGGAAGAGGTTAAAATGTATTTCCAAAGGTGACTTGCACAGCAGGGTCTAGAAGTGCTTGCAGGATTTTGGGGGCCATGACTGAAGTGGGATGTACAGTGCATCCTGCTGCCTACGTCATGATGGTCTGAAACTCTGATGCACTTGCTCTGTCTGGGGCTGGATGATCATGCCCTTGCTATAAGTACATGTAATCTTTAGTGATGACCTGTGCCTCCCTGATATCTATTCTGACATCTGTTTAGGGACAGAATAAAACATGCATTTGATAGGAGCCAACTTCCTTTATGATTAACAGACACAGAAGACAGCTGATGATTGCCTGTACAAGTATAGACTGCAGGTGTGCATATGGATTGTCCTTTATAATATTATCTCTGTCATGGATTCACAGGGATGCAGACCTTTAGCCAGAAAGGACCAGGATAATAAATGATCTGTTGTACAATTTTGAAAATACATGCTTCATCTCTTTATGCCCTCTCTGCTCATCTGTGACATCATAGTAATCAGAGCCTGAGTTCAATTTAGTATTTTTCAAGGAAACTGCTGAAGCTAGTCCAGAGGAGGCCACAAAGATGATCAGAGGGCTCAAGCACCTCTCCTTTGAGGAAAGGCTAAGAGAATTGGGATTGTTCAGCCTGGAGAAGGGTTCAGGGTGACCTTCTAGCAGCTTTCCAGTACCTAAGGAAGGCCATCAAGAAGTCTGGAGGGGGATTTTCCAAGGGCATGTAATGATAGGAAAAGGGGGAATGTCGTGGTTTCGATCCTGGCTAAGTGCCAGGCACCCACGGCAGCCACTCACTCGTTCCCTCCCCTGCCACAGCTGGGCAGATGAGGGAAGGAGAGGGGAAAAATCAAGGGAATTAACTCAGAGGTCTATGAGTTGAGATAAGGAACCGGGAGAAAACGCTCCAAGGACAAACCAGGCTCAGCTTAAAAGTTGCAAAAGTGAAAATTTATTACTACCTGAGTTAGAAGGAGGATATGAGAAATAAACTAAACCTTTAAAAGACACCCTTCTTTCCACTCCCCACCCCTCCCTCCCTCCCACCAACAGTGCAAGGGGGGCAGGGTGTGGGGGTTCAGGTCAGTCCGTTTCCAAGATCTTCTTCCCCTGCTTAGGGAGAGGAGTTTTTTCCTCTGCTTTGGCCATGGGGTCCCTCCCACGAAAGACAGTTCTCTTTGAACCTCTGTGGCGTGGTTTTTCTTGTCCACGGAATGCAGTCCTCCAAGGACAAACTGCTCCAGCATGGGAGCAGGGGGCCCCCCTCTCTCCAACCGGGTCTCCCACCTGGACTGCAGTTTCCTCCGACATCCACCCGCTTCAGCGTGGTCACCTCCTTCACAAACTGCGGGACTTTTATCTCAGTCTCTGTCTCTCACTGGGCTGCACCTGCTACGGCTTCTCTGGCATCTACGGCTCCTGCGGCTTCTTCCATGGCTGCTGCGGCTGCTGCGGCTTCCGACATCTCCCGCTCCAATGTTGGCACCTCACCCACGGACTGCAGGTGGCTCTGCATCTCTCATGGACCCCATGGACTGCAGGGGGGACACCCCGCCTCACCATGGGCTCACCACGGCCTGCAGAGGAATCTCAGCTCCAGAGCCTGGGGCACCTCCTCTCCCTCCTTCTTCACTGACCTTGGTGCCTCCATGTTGTTTTCCCTCACATGTTCTCACATCCTCCTCCTTCTCTAACTAAAAGCAGCTGCGTGTGTGTGCATTTTGTTTTGATTTTTCCTTAAATATGTCATCACAGAGGCGTAACTAACCTTTCTAATTGGCCCAAACAAGGCCAGTGACATGTCCATCATCTTCAGAGCCATCAGAGATTGGCTCTGCTGGAAATGGTGAAGAACTCCAGAAACTTCTCACAGGAGCCATCTTTATGGCCCCCTCCCTTCTACTAAAACCACAACAGGGAATGGATTCAAAGTAAAGGAGGGTAGGTTTAGATTAGATATTAGGAAGAAATTCTTTGCTGTGAAGGTGGTTGTGGATGTCCCATCCCTGAAGTGTACAAGGCCAACTTGAATGGGGCTTTGAGCAGCCTGCTCTAGTTGGAGGTGTCCCTGCTCATGTCAGGAGGATTGGAACTAGGTGATCTTTAAGGTTCCTTTCAAGACAAAACATTCTATGATTCTTTGATTTTTATATGGTGAGATGGATTTCCTTCCTTTTCTTTTCCTGTACATGTAAAATAATCAGTGGGATGTATGTAATTACTAGTTGTACTAAGACATTAATCCTTGGTGCCTACTTCACGGTCATCCTACTTTGAAATTTTGAGTACAGTGACTTTGGCAAGGGCTATAAAACAAACAGACTGTATATAGCCTTGGCTAGCCTTGGCCTGGTGTTGCGGTGTGCTGTTGGCCAGGTTTTGGTTTTTCTCATGGCCAGGCACTGCTGTCTCTCCCCCCCCACCCCCCGGTATCTGGTTTCCCCCATAGAGGGCTCTGTATTTCGCAATCCTATACAAAGCCCACCAAATTCAAACCCCTCACTCCTACCTCATAGGATGTTTGTACCCTCCCTCACCCTCTCGTGTTGGTATATATGTAACTGTAACACACGGTGCCAGTGCTTCCCTGGCACAACCCTGGTGCCCAAATAAACCATCTGGGAAAGCCCCTCCATTTGTCTCTCCTTCCTCGATGCGCCTGTATCATTGGTGGACTAGGTGAACCCCTGCTGGACCTTTGCCAGCCCTCCCGTTCCTCCGAAGCAGCTGGTCAGCCTCTGGAACTGTGAGCGGTCACCCGGTGCCTCCACTGGAGGCATTGTGGCAGCCTGGATACATACATTTTTGGAACCCTGGCCAAATTATTTAATACCCTCCTCACGATGCCTCACCATTATTTCAGTTTATATAATGAATTCAGATATCCTTTCTTTCTTGTATGAGGATGAAAAACACTTTTATGTCATAGTAGAACATATGGGCTTATCTCAGGGTAATAAGGGATGTGCCATTGTTGATTTGTGCTAACTGAACATCTTTTTCTGGAGGTAGAAAATGTTTATCCATAAAAAGACATTCTTCATCACTGCTAAATTTATTCAAGGATTTTTGTACTCTAGTTTTTATTCTTTTTCAACCATGATAAATAACTAATACTGTAAGTTCATCTTTTATTTTTTATAAACTATTTTCTGCTAGCTCCAGAAATACAAAATTTCTGAATTCAGAAGAAAACATATTATCATAATTAATTAAAAAGAAGATTAATTTAGGCTAACCGATCATCATTTAGTGGTCAAAGGGAAAGAATCTTATTTGTACAGTAGCATTTCACACATGCTTATCAGTAAATTGTTTTTAGAATATATGACTAGAACTGGCAGCTGTGTGATCACAAATAAAAGAATTGTAATTATTCTGTCTTTTATACAAAAATGAATGCAATGAAGAGATTATGTACATATTCTTCCATAACAAGAATAACTAATAAATTACCAGTCACAGGAATCTCTCAGCTGGATGGATGCAGGAAGCAGTATTGCTTTTTTGTAAACAATTCACCTGTATGCCAACTGCCAGTCTGACACTGAGGGAAATGAAAAGCATTTACCTCAAAAACTTTATTCCCTTGAATGAAATTCTGGGAAAAACTGTTGTGTGAGACCTGTATTAGTAGGGAAGAAAGATAACCCCCTAAAATAAACTACTCACAGGCATTATTTACAACTAGAAGCTACTCTAGGAGAAAATTTCTATTGAAAGCCCAAATGATACTGTGGTTATTACAACAGACATTTTATTCAGTGTACAAAAGGATTGCTTAAAAGACATCTTGTAAAATACTCTTCCTTCCAAAAGAAATGAATGTGTAGAGTTAAATAGACCTGTATTTTCCTCCAGTGTTGAAGACAGAAATGGTGAATATATGTAATTATTTTCATATTGCAAGCACGGGTTCAGCATGTGTGAGGAGCTAAAAAGCTCAAAAATGATGTAGCACTTACATCCATTTGGAAATGACAGAAATGTTGAGAAGGAGACAGATAGGACCCAGTCCTCTGCTGATGTAACCTGACAGAACTCCACTGAAATAAGTGGAACTATTATGATTCAGACCAGCAGAGGAGCTGGTTATTAAAGTGCATTGCTTTGAGACCTGAACTTTTCTAAGATAATGGTAAGTGCTGTGGATACTCTATTTTTTTCTTCAGGGCTACGTATATATTTATTTCTTCTGCAATCCACTTGACATCTTATAAAAAAAATTAGAAAAAAATCTTAAAGCTTCTAATCTGTCAGTACCTTTTTAAGGCAAAACTCCCAGCACTCAGACTTTGATGAGTTTTCAGCCTCATTACAAACACACACTCTGTGTTGAAAGGAGCCATTTACTGTGCATGTAAATGCATGCTGAAGCTGGTCACTGCTGCTAGTGGGCTGGACTGAGCTCACAATTTCACTTTCATGACTCAGAAGTGCACTGCAGTCTGCCTAATCCCCTATAGCCCACGACCTGGTAGGTGTGCTTTCAGCAACCTGCTGTACATTAACAGCTCTGGTGCTCCAGGAAGGTGTCTAGCTGGATGCAATTTTAAAGTATTCTTGTATCTCAGTTGGAAGTACTTGAATTTCTTTTGATCTTGCCTCTTTTCAACAAAAAGAGTGCAGAAAAGTATCTGGGGCCAAAAGGTTTCACACAGAGCCTTATCAATGACAACTATCAATGACAGGACATAATGGTTCTCTATGCCAGTATCCTAATATTGGCTCAGTCAACCATATTCCAGTGAAGTGTAAGGCTGTGTTGGGGAAGATTTAAAACAAAAATTTACATGTACTGCTTATATACTATACATGTTTCTAAAATCCATAGTTTCAAAGAATCAAAATTACTGAAGTCCTGATAACTCAAATTTTGAACACTTCATCATGGATAATGAACACTTCTGATTAGGCTTTTGTGCCTCTGGATGTCACTGTTGTTTTGCAATAATATAAATAATGGTATTTGACAAAGCAGCAAATGAAAATGATATAATTGTCACCATCTTATGTTTATTAGAAAGTACAAGGCTGATCACACTGGCAATTTGAGATCTACCATTAATTCAGTGTAAGGGATGAACAACTGAATTTGTAAAATAGTGCTTTCTTCAGCTTAATATTTGGTGAAAAGGAAAAAAAAAACCCTATCAACTTCTCTGATGTCCCAAAATGCATTTCTTTGGAAGCACTTAAAATGGAACATGAGCCTTCATTGCCCTGCTGGGGCCTTGTCAGGATGTTTCCAGGATAAATATTGGTTTATGCAATTCAGAACAAATGGTGCTATGTGTGAGGAGGAGGTGAATAAGAATAAAGGACCATGCACTTCTGCTGCTGCTCACGGCTGCTTGAGAGGAGTGGAACTTACTTTTCCCAAGTAAATCTGTTATGCATTTGAGAGCAAAAAGAAGGGAGGGAAAAATCATACCTTTCCTCTTTTATAGTCTCTTGCACAGCAAACTGTTCTACCTTATGAAATTATATATAAAGTTAATGGAGATTTAGTGATTAGGAAGGGTATTTTTCAGATTCATAAATGGCTGCAATTACCTCAGTTATTTACAATAAAATAGGAGGCACTATGTGCAAAAAGTCTTGCTTGGAACAAGGCAGATTCATCAGAAGTTTGTAGGACAAGTGGGGTATGACAGGAAAATAAATAAAGGAGTGTACAACTTTTAAAATCTCTCTGATCTTTAGTTTTTGTTGTCAATTTAATGAATGAGAGTGGCTGACTTTTGTTGGGAAGTATCAAATAGTAAATAAACATAGAAATAGAGAATTTCCATAAATAAAGGGACATATTTCATTTTTTTAGGATCCTTGAATTTCATTTGATATAAATCTGAATAGGAAATTTTGTCTTGAAGAGGTCTAGGACACAGTGATCAGGAAACGCTCTGTCATCCTCTGTTTTGAAATCAGTAGCCACTGGTTTCAGTTTGGATAGAATTTCTTTACAAATGGATCCCACGGGATTCCCCTCAGTCAGGGTAACCCTTGAGCATCAGCAACCCTTTTGGTTTAACCCTACCTGGCAACAAAGTACAAAGCAGCCACTCACTCTCTTCTGTCTGCCCTGGCCCCTCTGGTGGGAAGAAGAATTGGAAGAAGGGCATTGGTTGAGGTAAGAACAGAGTAATAACTGACACAAATGAAATATAATACTGATGTTATTATCAATAATAGCAATAATAATACTAATGAAGAGATACAGAGGACTAAACCCCAAGAAACACACGTGATGCACATTACAGTTTCTCACCACCCCCTGACGTCCAGCCTGTCCTCAAAAAGTGGCTGGTGCCTCCCAGCCACCTCCCTACAGTTTATACACTGAAAGTTACATTCTACTGTATGGAATATCCCTCTGGCCAGTTCAGCTCAGCTGGCGTGGCTGTGCTCCCTCCCAGCTTCCTGTGCCCCCACACACTGGAAGAGCATGGGAAACTGAAAAGTCCTTGACTTAGAGAAATCTCTGCTGAGCAACCACTGAAATGTCAGTGTGTTATCAACACTCTTCTCATCCTAAATCCAAAAGACAGCACTGTACCAGATACTAGGGAGAAAATTAACTCTATCCCAGCCAAAACCAGGACAGCAATGAATTAAAGTAAATCCAAAGTACTTTTTGCTATCATACCTCAGGCTAAACTAGAGCTAATGTATTAAATCATTCATATACTCTAAAGAAGATGCTATTTTTAGACTGTAAATTCCTTTTCCCAGTAGCAGGGTGCTAATGTCACATCATGCCATGAGGGTGGGTTTTCATTATTTTATCGTTTTATAAGCTTACAGACAAATACCTTACACATTTCTTTTATGGTTTTAAACTACTACCATTACAAGGCTGATTAATAAGGCTTTATGAGCTAATTAATATGCTTTTATCTATATGAGCTTTTATCTTTATGTGACTGATTGCTACAGCAATTCTATAACAGTACAGGAAGCTATTTATTTTCAAATTAACAATGTCATCATGACCTTTTACCACACAGCTAAGTCAAGGTTCTGGCCTGCAAGGTACATAGTGGGTAGCTCAGACTGTTCAGTGCTGGCTGTAAATTACAGTCTGATGAGTGAGTATGATGATCTCTGTTCCTTGATGCATATGAAGCATTTTATTCTTCCAAGCATAAGTGATCATGGAATTCTTGAACATTGAAATGTAGGATGAAACAGCCAGTTTTTAAAGTAGTGAGAATATTGAAACATGAAGTTTAAAAATTCGATAAAAAAGTAGAGCTTAAATACTAAAGTATTTTAGTATAAGTTTTTATACTAAAAGGATTTAATAAAAGTTAAGTAAAGCAAGAATTGCAACTGAATTTCAGTAACTGAGCAAATGATTAGCTAAAGATTAATTATCTAAGTTATTCTGTTTGTTCAGCTGCACTGATGATCAGTAGACCCAAAGAGATTTGAACAATAACTAATTTTTCAAGTAAAATTTCTATTCATAGAGGGTGAAGGGAAAGAACTGGAGAATTTCCAGAGATACGGTATGTCCTTTATCCTGACCTAGACAAGTAGACAGGTCAAAGCAAGGTAGAGGAGTTTACTTCATCTTTCACGCCCCCTACTCAAATCATAAGCCCACTGACCCATTTAAAAGGAGTTCAGAGCCCATGCTTAATTAGTTTTCAGCTAATTACCATACTGAGTGGGGAACAGGAGGTGGTAATAATATGAATATACATTTGTATTGAATCTTTTGTGGATAAATAGACCTTTTAATATTTTTTGACTTTGCCCTGAGTATTTGGAAAGTATTCCACACAGGTGCCTGCCCGTAATAAAGCATACCTTTTCTAACTTCTTTATTAGAGAGTCTTGTCCATCTCAGTTGGGTATCGATACTAGATCTATACCCATATTTTAGTAAATCAGTATTAATCAATGTGCTTGACTGGGGAAAGTGTTCGTGTGCCTGGGCCAGTCCCTGCTGACGTCTGTGGCTGGTCCCAGGTCCTGGCCATCCAGGGATGTCTCCAGTATGTCCAGTTGCTCTGTCCAAGATCCTGTGCAGGGTGTGTTTTGGGAGGTCACAGCACCAGGCTGATGTGGATCTCCATTTTAGGTTTGTGGTTCATGCAAATCCAGTATCTATGCTGAGTAACCAGGAAAAACACTGAAAGCTGTGCAACGGCACAAGGCACAAATATTTATATTACTGTGGTATATGGGACCTCAGCAGGATATGGGTTAAGGTCAGCCCTTGATTGGGGATCAACTCATAGCAGGAATTTCTTCCTTCAAAAAAGTTAAACTCTCAGCAGTGACAAAAAGAGAAGGGTTAGAGTAAAGCCACTGACGAACAAGTTCTCTATTGTAGTGACTGTGACTTCAGCATTTGTTTGCATTCAAATATATTTGAGGACACTTACAGGGGGAATTATTTAGAAGTATTAATTTTCTAATCTTTAAAACATCTGGCTTCTCAGGTCTGTCTTTCCTTTGAAATGACTGGACGTTGTCAATACCAAGATGCCACTGTAGATATTTAGACTTTAACAAAAGATGTTATTTTGATGAAAATTATATTTGGATTCTCTGGAAAAAAACTAACTTGTATTGATAACTCAGCTAATTTAAATCACAAAAATAATATTAGTTGGAAAAATAAATATTACTATTATACTACTCATATTAAAAATCCATGTTTTTTGCTCTACTGTAGTTTCAAAGTTACAGGTAAGGAAATTAAAAAATGCCTTAGCTTTGCTTCTAAAAGAGTTTTGATTTGGATTCCCCAAAAGTACATAGAAAATACATTTCTTTTAAGGTTAGAACTGATCTGACTTCCCTCCATTAATGTTAAAATATCAAACTGGGGACGATTACACAAAGGGATTAAAAACTGTAGTGTATCTAGGGAAAAACATGCACAAAAGGATAAGAAGGAATTTATGTGGTATTTGTGCAACTATCATACAAGCTTTCAAAGGATTTCTATTGTAATTCAAGATTAGTTGAGCATAAGTTAATGGACTCTTAAAGTATTACCCAAAGCTTGTTATGATAGACTAGAACAGCCTCTTTTTAAAATGTTTTTTTATAATATCAACTACAAAGTCCCTGAAGACATGCTATTTCTAGGCTTAGTATTTCTTCATCAAATATTAAAATAGGTCAAGCAATTTGGTTTCAGTTCCTTTTCTGTTCATTCTCCTGCTGTAGTGTGCATACCATGTAGAGTGCATTACGTAGATTTACCAACTGTTGAGTTCTCTGCTTTGTTTCATTATGTTGTTTATTTTGCAATCTGTACTGAGGGTGGAAGAGATACAATTACACACCAAAGAATCCTGATATTTACTAATCCCATAAAGTTAAGGTCATCTTCTGTAGCAATGAGAGAATAAAAGAATTTATCAGAATTCCATCTTGCAAATGCAGGTAATCCATTATGAAAAGACTGAGATGAGAACAAATGACTCAACAAAGTTCTTAGTTTCATGATTAAACTACTAAAATCTTGCACTATGAGTAGCAATATACCTCTGTGGATCAAAATGTGTGTTTCCCAGGAAGTATTTGCATTTGTCAATTAGAATTTGGCTAAATTAAGACACAAAATTTTATTCCTAATGCCAAGTAGTCAAAAACAAACCCCAAAATGCAAATGGTCCTGCCTCACTTTCCAACTGAACAATTCTCCACACCCCTTGTTATTTCTGATCAGAAAGAGGAATGAAGCGTGTTTAAAGCTTAATTCCATCAATCATCATTAAGCTATGTACAAAGTTTTGCAAATACTATACAGGAATCAGACCAAACAGGTCCATGTTATAAACTTAGCTCTGGTTGAGTATGAACAAACGTGACCCTTCAGACTTATTTTATTTAAAAACTGAAGGTGCAAAGCAGCACACAGAAAAGAAGTGTTTAAGGTAGATATTTAGAATAGAATTAAAATCTTTTGATGTTTTGAAAATAAAGCTGCACACATCTTCTAGATATAACACCTGGCATGAAAAAATAATTCTTAGAGCATGAGCTGCAGTGAAGACATGAAAGTGTGTGACTTTATATTTGTAGTTCACCAGTAACATCATTAAAGGTCTTTAAATACCTTTTGTTATAGAGTAGAAAAATGCTACTATCATTGATTTCATCAAAAGCAAGATCTGGCAGCAGAGCTGCTGCTGGGCAGGACACAAGGTTAAGGGACAGTTTGGTAGGCTTGGTTTTGATTTTAAGCAATCTAATATTTAGCAACTTAATCACTTAGGAGGCTGAAGCTTTTGTTTTGAAAAAACAGGGTTGTACAGAGCAATGTCCTTGATACAGGAGCAGGATCCATGAAACAGTATGTCAAGTATGGTTTGGAGTCAGCAGACTAAAATTACCCATGAGTCTTTGATTTAATTTTGATGCCAGAGACAATCTTTGTTCTGATATTTATCCAAAGACTGTCAAGTCCTTGTCAAGTAAAAGTAAAATTGTGTGTTTCAGTGTGCCCTGTTGCCAATACTGGCATATCATTATCTTGGTCTACCTTTCTTCTGTATTTCATTATGTTTCTGGCAATTTAAAATGCTTATCAATATGATTTCAAAGATGCTTTATTGGTAATTATATATTTCAAGATGAGCTGCCAGCTATTCTCATGGAATTTCTGAGTATCGCTTTGAGCAAACTTATTTATTTTAGTAGCTTGCTGAGGAATAAATGTCATGATTATCCTCTTGTTATTCAAATCAATCTCAGATTTATTTCCATGCCAAGAAGTGCGAGACAAAACAACACTCATTTTTTGAATGGTGACTATCACCAGCAAAATAAAAGAGTCATTCCTCAGGAAAAGACATGATCCAACGTCCCTGCAAGTTACTGCAATGCGTCTTTTGACTTGCAGATTTTGGATCATGGTGTAAGTGAGCAGATTCAAGGACCCAAAAGTTATGACAACTTTGTGTCTTTTTACTGCCTGCCTTATTACATCTTGGTTGCCAACTGTGGTCAAGATTACATACCAAGAGCTTTTGTGGAAGGGTTATAGTTTCTCATGTATTTGAAGTCGTTTTCAAGTTTCTGTTGGCTCTAAAATAATTAACAATTTTAAGATAGAAAAGTAAATAACCTGAATACTAATAACTGCAACTTCATTTCTTAATCAAATCTTAAATATCAGAAATTTTCAAAACTACTTATGCAAATGAAATTGTCCCATCTCACTGGCTATAATAATCCTACTCAATTTTGTTACTGCTAAGACATATACATTTATCGAGTTTAGATAAATGTGTGCAATTCTTCAAAGGCTTTGTGTAATTGCTTCTAGATTTGCCATCAGCCGTACTTGTCTTTGTGATTAAATCTGTACTTGGTAGGTTTTCATGTTGTAATTGTATGTTAATTGTTTGTGATTTTATCTATGAGGTTTTTAAGCAGTAATTTTGAATGGCAATCGTCTGATTGTACCATTGACGAAAATTTTAATGTTACTTTTACCCAGAATGTACTTACTCACAAGAAATCCACATAAACCAATATATACCAGAATGGTAATTATATAAATAAAGTGGGAGGGCAGTTCTACAAAGATAACACATTGTGAATTATCAAGGTGACTACTTTAGTAATTTATAACTTTCCACTTCAATTTATTCTGCCAAAGAAAAAGTGATTGAGAGAGGCTGGTAACTATTGTATGAGTCAGTAGCTTTGAAGATTTTCACAATCTTTTTGCTTGTTCCTCTCTGCAAATTCCCATATGCACTCTAGCTAATTATATCAGCTTTTACAAGGTACTCAGGTTCCACTGTCATTTTTTCCAATGCAAAAACACAGCATAAGAGCAGAGCCAGTGCTGGTCCAATGGACTGACAGGCATTTTCCTGGGTACCATCCAGCAACAGGGACTTCGGTGTGGGTGGACATCAGGCACCCTTCTGCTCTTGTTAACTGGTCCCAGGAGAGCCTTGCTATAAGCCTATTCCATCCAGGTAATTTTGGTAGTGAGTATTCTGAATGATTTGTATTCCCAGAACATCTTGAGTCTCTCAGTACAGCCCTGGAGCCACCAGGTATTTTCAAGACCATCTGAAAGCATGGTCTGGCTGCAAAGAAGGACAAATTATAGGCATATTCCATACATTCTAGTGTATGAAATATACTTTCACCCAAGCACTCACATATGGAAGACAAAAACTAATTTATTGTCAGTAGTAGTTTTAGAATTTGATTTTTTGATTTGCTTATTTAGAAACTGTTTTTCCAGGATTTCCATTTTCATGGCTGGTTCAACTAGAAAAAGAAGTAGTTTTAAAAAAAACTCTCTGAAATCAACAGTCCAAAATAAGTTTCATGCTTTTGAGTTATATTTTTACTTTATTTTCTCAAGAAATACACCTTTTTTTCTTTACCTTATTAACCTTAAGTAATTACGGACTGTCTTTTCTGTTTCATCTTTCAAGGCCAGTGTTAGGAAATTCTCAAATTGAATTTTTTTTACTATGATATTTTTACATTTGATTATTGATGTTTTTCTTACATGTTTTTATTTCAGATAGGGGAGTTGAATAAACATGCTACACTCAACACATTTTCTTAATTGGTTGATGCCACTTCATTCAGATAATGTGGTGAAAGACTCTCCTTCCCCTTAGAGACTATTTACTTAGCTCTGACATTGCTAGTATTTATAGAAATAATGATTTGATTCATTTTTTACAGGTAGCATTTTTTTTGCTTCCTCCATGTTTTACCCCCAAACAGCTTAACAGTAAATGATAAAGGTAGAGGCCCTAGCCCAAGCCAGATCTAGTAATTAAATGGCTAGAATTCAGCAATAAGCCAGAAAAAAAAAGAATTAACTACAAGCTGCTTGTGTTAGCAAATGCTGTAGGAGTGAACCATGAATAGGTGAGCAGACAAGACCAGATGCACTATTTAAATGGGTTAGGTGGGCCAGTTAACTATTGTTAGGAGTCATTGCAATTAATTTAATAGTGATTTTGGCAGTAATCCCAAAAGGCAGATATTTAATTGCCCAGAATGCCTGTGGTAGACAAACAATTTCAGACTAAATATCATATACTTCTAATGTATTCTGTGTTTTCCTTAAGTGTGAACTATCCTTATTTTTTTAAAGGTAGGAACAATTTGAAAGCACAGATTCTACTGCTTCTGTCCAAACTGTGGAGTTCTCTAGGATTGCCTGAATGAGAGCATGAAAACTAAGATGGCATATAAGGAAGGTTATGCCACTTTACCAGGGAAAACTTCAGTACTTAGTTAAAGTAACAAGCCAGGCTGTTCTGCTATAAGTCCTGCTGAATGGAAGTGTCTCAAAAGACTTAATCAAAGATGTCAGGATTTATAGTTCTCCACAGTTTAGAATTTCCTCAAACCACTGGATCTTGTGAAGCTTAGCATCATGATGAATTAGAATGGTTTCCGCATTTCACGGGAGTCTGGTAAAAGGGAGGGAATTAAATATGTGGCTAAGAGTTTTTCAAGAGAGGAGTGAATGCATAGTTTAAACATATGTTTTCTGAGTTGTTTATTTCTTTAACACTGAAGAAGTTAAAAAACCCCCTACACCTCAAAACTCGACACCTCATACACCTGGAATGGTTTCTGGAGTCTCCTGCAGACTCCAAGGGATCATTAACCAGTGTCTGTGTGGGGCTGTGTCAATTCCCTGATGCTTTGTAGTCATGACATTGGGCTCTGGGAGTATTAACAAGTGAAATGGAAATCAGAAGAATGAGCAAAAGGAGGAAGTCCTCAGTGAAACATGGAGATTGGTGTGCAGTTGTGCTGCCTTCTAGCAAAAGAGAATTCTGAGTTTTGGTCTATTTTCAGAATCACATCTGTATTTTACACTCTTCTAGCAGACCAGACCAGAAAACCTTCTACAGAAGCAATATATATCTGTCCTTTCTGAGCAAGAGGGATCAATTGCTTGCTACCCCTATCTGGTGGGTTATCCAGCTTGTTGTATAGCAAAATATTCTTCATTACAGGTTTTGAACTTTGTGTAGCTGAGGAAGGAACAAAATCTGTCTCCATTCATCTAAGACATCTTTAATCACATGACCGCTATGCAAAAATATGTGAGGCTTTAAAAAATTTATTAAGAATAATAATAGTTTTGCTTCCTTTCACATCACTAAACCCACAAACAATTTTTTGCTGTAAAATGCAGATAAGGAATTGGTATTTTCTATCTGAACTATTTTTAAAGAATTTATCCCTCCTTTACTTAATTGAAAGAGTCCTGAAATTGAACCAACATGCCATGCACAGCATTTCTATGAGAAAAGTATCTCATGTCCACTTGTTTGAAGGTCTGGAACTCCAAAGAAGTTTGTATCATATCGAGTAAAATCCACTCTTTTTCAGGAGATCAGCAAAAGGTTTTCTCCTGCTCTGTTATGTACAGATGCCCAAGCCTCCTGCGGTGTTCTGCATTCATAGATCTCAACCTGCTCCTTGGATAGAAGGCAATTTCAAACCTGAGGGGAACAACTTATCCTTTAAACTTTACA
>VYZT01062196.1:0-14752 GCA_013400735.1 Pomatostomus ruficeps | reverse complement strand
AGGGACTGGGGATAGGGGCTGGAGGGCCAGGAGCCAGGGAATGGCTTCCCAGTGCCAGAGGGCAGCGCTGGATGGGATACTGGGCAGGAATTGTTCCCTGGGAGTTCAGAAGGCAGAAACCAGGAGAGATTCACCCTAAATAATCAAGGAGGACACACAGTGCTACAGCAGCAATTCAGTGCTGCTATTTTTGGTTTTCCTGAAGTGTAAAGATCCAAAATATTTTAAAAAACCTTTATATTTATAAATCCCGAAGGAAGAGAAGCAGCCTTTGGTCTTTGCCCTGCCCCTCTGTTTGTTCCAATAACGACACTAAGGGGCTGTTTCATTCGGGGCAGGACATCTCCTGAATTGTCCCAACGGTGATTTGTCACAGGGGGCAGCAGCTCTGTCCCCTCGGGAGAGCACTGCCTGCAAAACAACCTCACACAACACCTGGGAGCGATGGAAGCAACCAGGAAAACACCAGAGAAAAATACTTCGGGATTTAAAACGCTTCAGTTCTCCCGGTTTAAAAAAAAATAATTAAAAATCTATTATTTTTGTGTCTCTGGATATAGCATTGAAAATCCTTAGGTGAGTTTAAAACTGATTTTAGACATTACCTGTCTGCTCGAGGTGCTGCCGAGACACCCTGAAGTCAAATTCTTTCAAATGAAAAACAAAGATCAGAGAATCCCGGGATGTCCTGAGCGGGGAGGGAGCCACGAGGATCACGGAGTCCGACTGCCTGGGACAACCCAGGAATGCCACGGCAGGGCTGGATGGCGCTTGGAGCCGCCTGGGACAGTGGCAGGGGTGGCACTGGAGGGGCTTTAAGGTCCCTCACACCCAACCCATCCCATGACTGACACGCAGGGCAGCTTGAGCACAGCTCCCAACCACTGGATAAATCAATTTTCTCTCGTGGAAGCCAAAGAGGAAGGAAAACGAGGCCGGGGAAGCCTTTATGTGAAGAGCTCTCAGCTCACACGGTTGAAGTTCCTCGTCTCAGCTTCGGTTTGCTCAGCTCTCGCGGCACCTGCGTGGCTGAATTTAATTTATGCCATTTAAACAGAGCTCTTAATTACATCAGCACTCGGCCGAGCCGCTCCGGCGCAAGGTCTGTTTGCAAAGTCCCGCCTGTGAATTAATTTCTGCGAGGTTCAGAGCGGGACTCTGCCATCGTTCCCATGGGGTTTCGATTCCGAGCGGGTTCTGTTCTTCTTTTTTAATTTCGCACACGCTGTTATGCGAGCGCTTCCCTCCTGCGCTCACCCGGGGACAGGGAGTCATTTTAATTTTTCAATTAGCAGGCGCAATGATTAGGACTGAGCGGCGTCACCGGTGGGAGCTGGGATGGAGCAGCATGGACAGGGTTTATCTCAGCAATCCTTCAATTCAATAAATTCCGAAATACGGGAATTTCCTGAGGTGCAGAGAACCATCAGGACACGGAGAGCTGCAGGATTTAATGAGCATTTCCTGTGCTCCCACCCAGCCCACGAGGAGCAATTCCAGTGTTTGGCCGTTTTACGTGGGAGTTCTATGCAATTGCTGCACTCCCGGCTGGAATTCGGGGAATTCTGGGAATTCTCCTGCCCACAGCAGGTGAGACAAATATTATTCACCTCAATCTCTGTGAGGAGAGTTCAGATATTCTGTCTTTACAGGAAAAAACCCGTGCACTGGCCTGAAATGTATTTCGTGGAATCCTGGAATGGTTTGGGTTGGAGGGATCCTTAAATCCCACCCAGTGCCACCCCTGCCATGGCAGGGACACCTCCCACTGTCCCAGGTGCTCCCAGCCCCAATGTCCAGCCTGGCCTTGGGCACTGCCAGGGATCCAGGGGCAGCCCCAGCTTCTCTGGGCACCCTGGGCCAGGGCCTGCCCCCCCTGCCAGGGAACAATTCCTGCCCAATATCCCATCCATCACTGCCCTCTGGCACTGGGAAGCCATTCCCTGGCTCCTGCTCCTCCATTCCTTGAAAAGAGTCTCTCTCCACGTATTTAGATATTAATCCAAATTTCTTTCTCTGTCCCAGTGACAGCAGAACTCCACAGGAAGAAGAAAGCCCCAGCCCAGATTTTTGGCAGTTTCTCCTCGTGCCACGCTGAAACCTTCACCTTTTCCAAGAATTCACCCCAAAGAATTCCCTTTTGGCTCTGCCTCACTGGGTATCGTGGGGCTGACACAGATTTTCACGTCACCAAACTCCTGCTGTTCCTCATCCATGAAAATGAAAACAGGAGGGAAAACAACCTTAAGCTCCCTAGGAAAAGCACTGGGGCCCTGGAAGCGCCGTGTCCATGGAAGATCCTTCCCGTGGAGAAGAAATCTCAGGTCTGTTTGTTCTGAGCCACGGAAACACGCCACAACTTCCACCAAGCTGCCTGAAGCAGCTCAAGAGAGATAAATTTGGGGTTTGTAGCAATTTCTGATGCAGAAATGTGGGTTTTGTAGCAATTTCTGATGCAGAAATTTGGGTTTTGTAGCCATTTCTGGTGCTGAATTTGGGTTTTGTAGCCATTTCTGATGAAGAAATTTGGGGTTTGTAGTCCTTTCTGATACAGAAATTTGGGTTTTGTAGCCATTTCTGGTGCTGAATTTGGGTTTTGTAGCCATTTCTGATGCAGAAATTTGGATTTTGTAGCCCTTTCTGATGCAGAAATTTGGGTTTTGTAGCAATTCCTGATGCAGAAATGTGGGTTTTGTAGCCATTTCTGATGCAGAAATTGGGGTTTAGTAGCAATTTCTGATGCAGAAATTTGGGGTTTGTAGCCATTTCTGATGCAGAAATTTGGGTTTTGTAGCCATTTCTGATGCAGAAATTTGGGGTTTGTCGCCCTTTCTGATGCAGCAATTTGGGTTTTGTAGCCATTTCTGATGAAGAAATTTGGGGTTTGTAGTCCTTTCTGATACAGAAATTTGGGGTTTGTAGCCATTCCTGATGCAGATTATTTAAGGTATGGCCGTGCTCCCAATTAAGAATCTGCTGCAGATTGGACAAATTTTTTTCATTATTAGTGATGCAATTAAAGTGACAAATACTTGAGGCTCTGTCGGAATTTTTGGGGCAGGCAAACACAAATTTATGGATGAACTGCCCTGTCCCAGATCCAAAAATCGGGAGGAATCCGTGGGAATGTGCTGATGTACAGGAATGAAACGGTCAAAGCGCCTGGGATGAATCTCAGAGCGCCCCTCAGAGCTCCAGGTACTGAACTTGTCGTGACCAAATGAGGGGCAGAAAGGACTTCTGGGGGGGACAGAATCCCAGGATTTTATTACAAACCTAGGGAATTGAAAGAACAGGTTGTTCTTCCGTGCAGAAATGCCCTAAATTAAATATTCCTGTTTGAGTGTGTGAATATTACGTGTGGTGCTTTCTAGGTGATTCAGCCACAGCCAGCCCAAATTCAGGATTGAACGGTTCCACACGATCCCAATTTTCTGTCCTGGAGATGATCTAACATGGAGCTGCACGGAGAACTTTGAATTTTCCAGCCTGCCTTTGCCACCTCGTGGGCAGAGCTGTGCGGGTGCCAGGAAATCCAGCACGATAATTCCAGCCTGAAACCCCTCCGGAGGTTCATGTGCCCTCTGGCACTGGGGGCATCTCTAAGTGTAACAACATCATCAGGAATGGGAAAGAGCCCCCAAAAAACACAGCAGCAGAGAAAACTTCCACGAAATTTGAGTGCCTGAAGTAGGACATGGAATTTCCTGCCGTGCAAGGGAATTGCTTGGAATTATTCTGCAATGGAATAATGCGGGGTGGCTTCTCTGACCGCTCCGGGTTTTCTGTCCCAGGGACACCTCCCAGTGTCCCACGCTGCTCCAAGCCCCACCCAGCCTGGCCTGGGACACGTCCAGGGCTGGGGAATCCCCCAGCTCCGTGTTGCATTTACAAACCTCATCCCTGCCCTCCTTGAGGATTCCCACCCAAAGCAGCATCCCATTAATCCGATCAGCCAGGGAGCTGCTGGGCTTTGAACAGAACCGACCCTGAGTGTTTCCCGAGCAATCCAGACCCTCCCTGATTGCTGCTGATTCCCACCCCGTGTCCTCATCCCGTACCTTTCACCCGGCCCCCCCAAAAGCCGGATCCAAGAGCATTTTCCAGCTGCCTCCCAACCCCTGATTTCTAACAAAGCCCATGAGTTGAGGGTGAAATGTTAATGGATAGAGATCCTCTGCAGGAATTTGGGATTTAAACCCATAAATCACCCAATGCCGTGATGTTTCAGTGACAATGGGCTCTGGTGTTCCTGAAAAACTACGAATTTGCCTGACGCGAAGCCCTGAAAAGCAGATTTTTTTCCAGAGATCTTTATCCAAGAGATCCTATAACTATTCCTACAAAACCTAAGCCTGCAGCCTGGCTTTCCTTCTGGAGCTGAAGGAACCAAAAAGGGACAACAGGAATTAGAGGAGAGGGAGAGGGAAAGGGAGAGGGAGAGGGAGAGGGAGAGGGAGAGGAGTTAGAGGTGTTGCAGTGTTACTGCTGGGTTACTATTCCTCTGGACTCGCCTGGTTTCCACTCTGAGCAATATTCCATCAAAATCTGGGCAGAGCAGAGAGTGGAATGAACTTCCAGCCTCCTGCTGTTCCTCATATTCCTCTTCTTTTCGGTTCAGGTGAAAATTCCTTTCTCCCTGAGCTCCCCTCTCCCATTTCCAGGGCGTGGGGCAGGCCCATCCCTGCCACAAAATGCATTTTGAGCCCTCTCTGCACTGAGCAGTCACCACCTTGGACAGAGCCGAATCTTCCAGAGGGGTGAGGAAAACACAGAGCAGAAAAAAACCACATCCAAATTTTATCTGAAAAAAAGTCCACATCCAAATTTTATCTGAAAAAGATCCACGTCCAAATTTTATCTGAAAAAGATCCACGTCCAAATCTTATCTGAAAAAAATCCACTTCCAAATTTTATCTGAAAAAAATCCACTTCCAAATTTTATCTGAAAAAGATCCACTTCCAAATCTGATCTGAAAAAGATCCACTTCCAAATCTGATCTGAAAAAGATCCACTTCCAAATTTTATCTGAAAAAAAATCCACTTCCAAATTTTATCTGAAAAAAATCCACTTCCAAATCTGATCTGAAAAAAATCTACTTCCAAATTTTATCTGAAAAAAAAAATCCACTTCCAAATCTTCCCTGAACTCAGAACGAAAACAAACAGAAAATCTTAATGAAATTAAGATTTTTTTGTGTGTGTTTATTAATCTAAATAGGTTTGTCTCAATAAAAAAACCCCCAAAAAAACCCCAAAAACCCAAACAAAACAAAAAAAAAAACCAAAAAAAAAAGAAAAAAGACAAAAAGAAAGAAGCCTGGAGATACTGAAGCTGCCCCCAGTGTGAGAGAACAAAGGTACCTCCTCCACGTCGTTGTCCAGCACCACGACCGGCAGGGGCGAGGTCAGGTTCCGGTTCTCCGAGATGGTCGTTCCCACGGGCGAGGATTCCAGGACGAAGCCCTCGTAGGTGGAGCGTGTGAAATAAGGCCTCTGGTTGTTCTCGTCCAGGATCTCGATGTGCAGGTTGGCAAAGGCAGGCAGAGGGTGCCCGTTGTCCTGTTCAGCCTAAAAAATCCCCTCCTTTGGCACGGCTTCCCAGCCAGAGACAGCTACAAACCCCAGGTAGCAGGGGATGGTGCAAGTAAGACTCATAATCCAGTGAAAAATGGATTTTTTTTTTTCCCCAGATCCCCCTTTTATGGAACTCAATATTGTGGAAAAGAGAAATACCAACTAAAAATTAGCCAGGAGACAGGAGCAGCAGCGCTTTCCATCGCAGCCACACCGACACAGCCACGAGAACCCCCAAACCTGGTGCAAACACTGCTCCTCAAACTCCCAGGATCGAGAGTTTCGGAAAAAGCTCTGAGGGATGAAGGAAAACTGGGAATGCTGATTGTCCAGCAGAGCCCACAGCAGCAGCAAGAGTTAAACCCAAAAGGTGGGAACAGCACACAGGGACACCTTCGCTCCCTCTGCCCCCAAATCCGCCCCTGCAGCGTCACACCAGTGGGGTTTTCATTTGGATTTCCTGTTTTTGAATCCCAGGATGGTCTGGGCAGGAAAGGACCTTAAAGCCCATCCCATTCCACCTTCCTCCATGGCAGTGACACCTCCCACTGTCCCAGGCTGCTCCAGCCTGGCCTTGGGCACTGCCAGGGATCCAGGGGCAGCCCCAGCTTCTCTGGGCACCCTGGGCCAGGGCCTGCCCACCCTGCCAGGGAACAATTCCTGCCCAATATCCCACCCTCTGTCAGTCTAAACCCATTTCCCTTGTCCTGCACCCCAGTTCCTGGTGCAGGGTCCCTCTCCAGCTCTCCTGGAGCCCTGAGACCCTGGAAGGGGCTGTGAGGTCTCCCCACACCCTTCCCCTCTGGACAAGAGCCCATCCGTGTCGGTTTTAACCTCACCACGTCCTCGTCCCAGCTGGGCACTGCCCACCCTGGCACTGCAGAGAGGCTGAGGTGCAGGTTCCTCCTCACCCCCAGCGCTCTGGCACTGCATTTTCCAGGTGTCTGTCCCAGCCTCTGCCCTCCTCACCCGCAGGAGCCTCTGTCCTGCTCTGTCCTTTCCGGGACACTGCTCAGGACACCTGGATCTCTTCAGAGCTGCTGTCCTTTTCTCCCAGTTCTTTTCTCTAATTTCACTCATGATTTCTAATTCTTCATTTCCTTTTTATATTTTTTTTTGGATCACCGAGCCAACCTTCACACTCTGTTCCCAGTCCTAACACCAAGATCTCATTCCCAAGTCGGGCCAGAACCCATCCTTTTATATCAAAGTTGAGGATGATCCTTTCCGACACGTTTCACTCTATTTTTAAGCCCTGCCTAATTTTAGCAGCCATTTCCTTACCCACTCACTTGGTCTTGCAAAATCCTGCAATTCTACAGCCAATCCCTGGAAGTTCCATCCCAGGAGGTGCTGGGAAGACATGGGGACAGTTGGTGGGCTTGGCTGGGTGTAGGGTTGGAATTGATGATTTTAGAGGGTTTTTCCAACCTGAATGATTCTGTGAATTGAGGATTTTAGAGGGTTTTTCCAACCTGAATGATTCTGTGAATTGAGGATTTTAGAGGGTTTTTCCAACCTAAATGATTCTGTGATTACATCCTTGTCTTTACAACCCAAATATCTTATATATATATATAATATTATATATTATATATTATAATTCTGTAAGTCCTCAGGATCAGAATTAGCTGCTATTTCAGTATTTCAACCATTGAGATCGTTCCCAAATTTCTCCAGCCTGGAGCTGTCCTCCCCAGTTTTCTTGTGTTTTAAACCTGATCATTTCTTGCCCTCTGCACCTCCCAGTGGCTGGCAAACCTCCTGTCCCAGTGTCCCTGGATTTCCACTGGGAACAGGAGTCAGCCCTGTGCAATCCCACCAAACAGAGCACAAAAATATCCCTGTTTCCTGCCTTCCCAGGGTGTGTCCACAGCTTGATCCTGAGGCTCTTTCCAAAAACGAGGCAGGAAGGTTTGGACAGCGCCGAGAGCAACAGACGGGAGGGATCAATGAGGTTCCCAATGGGATCAGAGAGACCAAAGAACCTCTGGAGTGAGGAGCAGGAGAGCATCACTGGCTGCTGTTCCTGCTGGGATCCACATCTGGGAGAATCCCGGACATTGGGAAGGATTTAACTTCACCGGGGCTGCTGGGAACACCTCTCTGATCCAAAGCACCTCCAGGAGAAAGGGATGGGGGAACCACAGGATATCCTGAGCTGGGAGAGTCCAGCCCAGCTCCTGGCCCTGCCCCGACACCCCAACAATCCCACCCTGGGCACCCCTGGCAGCGCTGTCCAAACGCTCCTGGAGCTCTGGCAGCCTCGGGGCCGGGACCATTCCCTGCCCAGCACCCTCTGGGGAAGAGCCTTTCCCTGATCCCACCCTAAACCCTCCCTGGCTCAGCTCCAGCCCTCCCCAGGTCTGTCCCCATCACAGGGAGCAGCGATGGAGCTGCCCCTCTGTGCCCAATGCAGCTGGAAATCCCACTCGGTTCAAAACTTCGAGCCAGGAGGAATTCTGGGATGAACAGAGTAGGTGTTACAGCGGGAACGTTCTCCATCACCTCCTGCACAATGGGATCCCAAACCAATTTCCCTGTAACGCTGGAATTTCCAACACTGTTCCGCCCTGACCCCCTGCCACCCCTAAACAACAGGGAAATGCCATCCCACGGGAGAGCTGTATCCCTGGAATTGTGTCACCGGGCTAGGGACAGCCTGGCTGAAACCCTCTCTGACCCCAGGGACAGACCCACAGGATACAGAAAATGCTCTGCAAGGATATTCCTCAAAATCCTCTGTGTAGCCCTGGCACGGTGTTGAAGCAGATTTCTGTCACCAGCTCTGTGGGGAAGGCACCAAAACCACCCAAGGGACACAGATCAATTGTTTTTCCCAGAATTCCAGCCTGGTTTGGGTTGGAAGGGCCTTAAATCTCATCCAGTTCCACCTTCCACTAGCCCAGGCTGTGAGAGCGCATTCCCCAAGAGCCATCAACCTCTGAGATCCAAGGAAAATATTATTTATAAATCAGGCTACAGTTGTTGTTTGAAGCTGGGAATCTTATTTCACCTTTTCCCTCTTTCCCCCTATTTTTTTTAATAATCTAATTGGAGTTTTTATTGAGATGCCCAAGTCCCATAAATCCTTCCTCATTTCCCAAATACAATCAAGCACAACAGACAGTGGGTTATGAATTGAGCAGCCAGGCTGGATGAAAATCTACTCCAGAACTATCAATTTCATTAACTAAATCAATTTATCCATCAATTTAACCATCTAAACGACTCTAAAAGGACCCATTTCATTTCCCCAGCACACAGCTGCCCACATGAGATCACCAAAACCCTCCTCTATTTCTCCACCCGATGTTCTAAAATTCAAAGCATTTTTAGTCACTTAGACAAGGCCATTAGGAATGCAAAATCACCTTTTGCAGGAGAAATAAAATACTTTTCCTGATTTTGAATCTGACAGGGATGAGTTTTCTGTACAGGAGGGGAAACGAGGAATTCCTGGGTAAATAACACAGACCTGAGTGGGACAAGCGGACAGGCAAAAGGGCTGGGAGGGTGGGCAGGCCCTGGAATAGAATTCCCAGAGAAGCTGGGGCTGCCCCTGGATCCCTGGCAGTGCCCAAGGCCAGGCTGGACACCCTGGGACAGTGGGAGGTATCCCTGCCACGGGATGAGTTTTGAGATCTCTTCCCACCCAAACCAGGCTGGGATCCTCTGCCTTTCCTTAGCCCTAAAATACTCCCAGGTTTTTTCTCGCTGTTGCAACCCCACAGGTGTTACAGCAGCTCTGAATGGAACAAATTCTCAATTTTTCCTTAATCACTGGAAAAATTAAGAATTTTGTCCCACTGCAAATATTGAGGAGAAGCTCCTGGGTCTCCTCATCCTTTGCCTGCCCCAAAAGTGAGTCCCTGTGGACTGAATCGCCCCCAGCACGAGCAAGTTCATCAAAACCTGCTCTGCTGAGGTGTGGGAAATCCTCCGTGGGGCAGGAATTCCATCCGTGAGCCTTTCCCTGCTGTGCCAGGCTCCCGCAGCCCAGCCCCTCTGCAAACAGATCCTAATGGAAGTGCCAGCTTTGATTCCGGCTGATTGATAAATAACCCCTGCTCAAACAGGAGAGGAGCAAGGTGCATCCATTTGATTAATTCTCCCGTTTGCTTCGTGCTTAAAAAAAAATAAATTAAACCTGTCTGATGCTCCTTAACGAGGATCTCCTGTCTACAGTGCAGCGGTCACATCACTGCAATTTTAATTAAATCTTTTCACTTTAAAGGTTTAATCCACATATTTTGGCAGCCTTGCTGTTGCCACCTGGAAATTCCAATGGGAACCCCCTCAAAAATCCACTTTTTTTGGTCAGGGTGTTGTAACAATGCCCATGTTTCTTGGCAGAGAATGGAAGTGCCAGGAGCTTCCATAGGAGGGCAAAGTTGCTTTTCTCCTTGCTTATCATCCAATATATTCCAGAGACAGAGGGAGGCTGAAAGCCAGCATTTCTTATTAGGATCTTTAGTTTTTCCCATTGTCTGCCTCGCTGAGAATTCAACATTTATCAGCAATGCAGGTGAGAGCCCCTATTTCCTGTCCACCTTCCTTCCTGCATTCAAATATTCTTGTATTGACTTCACCACCTTTCCCATTTCACGGTTTTCCATAATATCTTAACGGGAGGGAAAAAGCAAAATCGATCTCCTGATATCAGAGGGAATATTTTAAAGATTGAACTGAGTGCGTGGAGCAAAAATAGCAGATTTTCTGTTTGAAGGGAAACATCACACGTTGCACCCCTCCAGATAAAACAGAATCCGATGCTACAACTGCGAGGAGTGAGAAATGTGCAACGCAAGGAGCTGCAGGTTTGATTTGGTACAAGCCTGAGCCGTTATTCCGAAGCTCCCTGAAGGACTCAGCATTAAAACTTTTATTGTTTTAGTAGGTGGCACATTGTCATTCTTACAGACTGATCCTTGTCCCTGCTATTTCCTTATTTTCCCTGAGTGCACATTTACCACAGCAACAGGAACCTCCGAAATCCTACAAACCGTGCTGTGAACGACCCAAGGTGCTATTTAGGCACAGAAAATACCCTCCCACCCCAGTTAATTGATTCTTTCATTGATGTATTGTGCCAGCTCAAGTTTGGGAACTAAAACCTGTAACTCCTTGGAATATTTACTCATGGAATGGTTCGGGTTGAGAGGGAGCTCAAAGCTCATCCAGTGCNGGGGCCCAGGAGGCCGAGGGGATCCCGGGCACTGGGCAGAGCATTCCCAGCAGGGCAGGGAGGGCTCCTGCCCCTGTGCCCAGCCCGGGAGCTCCTCTGCAGGGCTGGGTCCAGCTCGGGAGCCTCAGCCCAGCAGGGCCAGGGAGCTCCCGGAGCTGAGCAAGGGCCTGGAGCATCTCGGTGCCCGGGAGCGGCTGAGGGAGCTGGGGCTGCTCAGCCTCGAGAGGAGCCCCAGCTGAGAGGGGCCCTCAGCCCTGGGGGTCCCTGTGTGCAGGGAGGGGCCCAGCAGGGCCCAGGCTCTGCCCCGGGGCCCAGCAATGGCCCCAGAGGGACGGGCAGGGCCTGAGCCCAGCAATTGCCCTGCACAGGAGGCAGAACTTCTGCCCTGGCCAGTGCCCAGCCCTGCCCAGATTGTGCCCAGAGCCTGGGGGGTCTCCTCCCTGGGGCTGTCCCAGAGCTGTGTGCACACCCTGCTGTGCCCTGGGCTCTGCCATGGCCCTGCTGCAGCAGGGAGCTGCCACCGGCTGCCCACTCAGCTCCCTCCAGCCTCAGCCACCCTGGGATCCTGTGAATATTCCCTACTGAAATACGGATTATTCAGCACTCCCCCAGCCAGAGCCGTGCTGGGATTCTGGGAACATTCACCTCTCCCACAATGATCCGTGTCCCTGTGATCCTCTAGGCCGGGCTGTGAACTGAACACGAGAAACAGACCCCAGCTGCCTTCTCAGGGCTCATATGGGCTCCTCAATGTGCTGCTGAGCTTGTTCACACGATGTTAACATGAAATGTCAGAACTCTGCCACCATTCCTTCCCTTTTCACAAACGCTTCACACCCTTCTTCCCCCGATGGTGCTAAACGATGCCTGACAGGCTAAGAAGGAAGAGAAAACCGCAGCAGAGACAAGCAAGCCCACCCCGTATTTTCTGCAGAGCTTTTTGTTTTCCAAAGGACACAAACCCACGAGTTCAGCCCGAATTACCTTAATAACCAGGTCAAACTTCTGGTGCACATCCCTGTTTATTGGCTTGAGGAGGGTCAGTTCAGCCGTCGTGAGGTTCATGTGGAAGTACTGGGGATAATCCTCAGGAGTACCTGCAAAAAGGACACTGAGGTTTGCACAGCTCTGAGAGGTTTCCATCACCAATGTGTTGATTTTACTCATTAATCACCTAAGATTAATGGAATCTTAGAAATCTTAAAGGAACAAAGCTTTATCCTTCCTTCTGTTTCTGGAAGGATAAAATGTTGCCTCACTTGGACATGGAGCTTAAGGATACTATAAAGTTCTGTGTTTAATATTATTATTTCCTTATTCTCCATAACTATGAAGATTCCTCTCAGCTGGGCCTCCCTAAGTACTTAACAACAGAAATATTATTAATAACACATAAATAATAGATTTAAGTAATAACACAAGTAATAGTAATAATAATAATATGGTAAAAACAGATAGGTTATTTTAGAGATCCTTCTAGAAAAAGTTCCTCCTCAGGAAGGAAGCACCGGGTGAAACCTCAATTTTTTTTGTCAGCGGTGTTTTCATGACTGTGGATTTCCAGGATATTCTCCAGAGCCTGAAGGGATTTGGGAGCCCCTGGAGATCGAGGAAGAGCTGTGCCAAGGCAGCCCAAAAATGTGCCCGTGCCTGAGCCAAAAGGTTCCAGCACCAGAGCCTGGCACAGGAAAATTCCAGCTACAGCGATCCTGGGCCCTGGGATTCTCCAGGAAATGGTGCCCAAGGGCTCAGACAGGCCAAGCGCTCCTCACGCGGTGAACTCCGGCATTCCCAGCTCAGCAGGAGTGCAAGAACATCCCAAGAAGCCAAAATTCCGGTTATAAACCTCAAATCTGGAGGGGTTGAGGCCTGGGAGCAGCCCTGCTGAGGGCAGAAGGCTCTCCTGGCTCAGGGGATGAGAGCCCCAGAACATCCCTGAGCCCAGGAGCTGGGAGACCCTAAAACTGCCACGGGAGCAGCACAACCCCGGCCCTGCCAAACCCTAAACCCAGCCAGGACTGAGGCAGAAGGTTCAACACAAGGAAAGGTCACTTCCCTCAAAAATGCTGCTGTTATTTATCCACCTTTCAGGGGCAATGGTTAAAAAGGACGTAGAGAAATCCAGGAGAAAAATTCCTGCCAAGATTTCATTTGCACTCCTCCAATGACAAGCATTTGTAGATAAATAAATGATGCATAGGTTTATATCAATTTTCTCTCTGACTCTCTTGATTTGCATCTGTCTCATCGACCCAAAAGCAGCAACAGAACCACCACGGATGATTTTTTCCTCTTACACCACCAGCCCAAATGCACAGCTTCGAGCTCCAAGTCCTGCGTCCCCTTGCCTTGCCTGTTCATTGCCACTCCTCATTAATTAATTAATCTGATTTTTGAAGAGCACGAGGCACCCAGCAGGAGCTCCAAACTTTTTTGATGCTTTTAGAGGCTGCACATCACCAGGGCTGGAGCTGGGGCTGAAAAACCATCCAGAAATGAAGGAGTGAAGGCAAGAACTCCGAGAAAGAAAAAACCCTGAAGGAGCCCAGACCCGCAGGGGAGGAGGGTAAGAGCCCCAAAGGGATTTGAGAAGGGAAGAGGAGGCTGATATGGTCTAAGTGGGACAGGAAAGAATCCAGGGAAAAGGAAAAAAAAGTGAAAAAAACCAAGCCAAAAACTCCACAACCAACCAAACCAAACGGAGGCAAAGGAGGCAAAGGCAGCAGGGAGGATGAGAGAAAAGCAGAAATGAAAGGATAACGGGGTGGGTGCTCAGATCCCAGCTCAGCTCCTGCCCAGGGCTCAGATTCCCAAATTCCCAACCTCGGGGAGGCAGCTGGGCCAGGAGCAGGGAGTTCTGCTGCTGCACAGGCAGAATTGTTAATTTTGTGAGAGCAGAGCAGCCCTCAGCTCTGTCTGCTCCAAAACCCAGGGATGGGCTCCGAGTCTCCCGGCTCCAGAAATTCCAGGTGCTCAGAGAGGCTGAGCGATCCAAATGTGGGCGCCAGCAGGGGGAGAAGGAAAGGACCCCTCAATTTGCTTTTCCCAGAGCCAGAGGGGGTTTTTTGTGGGACCTGGGGCTTGACACGAACACAGGACTGAAGAGGATCCTCCCCTTCCCAAAATTATTCTGCATTTTTGGCTCTTGCTTTAAAACATCAACCAAAACTGTCCAGAACTGGAGCCACTTCCAGGGGCAGAAAAGCTGATGGTTCAAAGGAAAATTTGGCTTTTCTCCAGGATTGGCCCCAGAGAAAAGAAAGATTTCAAATTAATCTGAAAAAGAACATTTTACTAGTAATTTACTATTAAAATTAATACAATTTGCTCTTAAAAATAATGCATTTTACTCTTAAAATAATAAAATCTACTGGTAGAATTAACAACTTTGCTAATTAAAATAAAGGCCAGGGCTTTGCTTCACACTTGGGTAAGTCCAGGGCATGTGGGTCCATTGCAAGAACTGAGAAAAATGAGCATTTCCAAAAGCCAAGGATTGGGAAAAATGAGTGCATTCCAAAAGAAATTCCAAATATCCTGCAACCAAATGTTAAATACATCAAATACCCACAGCGCCCGGAGTGTTTCCCTCGCACAGGTGGGCAAAGAAGGGAAAAGAACCAAATCAAACGGAGGCATTTAAATAAAATTAAAAACCCTTCTGGTAAGTAACTTATTCCTTAATTCCACGGGCACGGTTCAGTGTTTAGAAAAGGACATTCCCGAAGATATCAGGGAGAAGGAGGTTTAGGTTTAAAGAAAAAGGGGAAAATCCACATAATGAGAAATATCAGTGAGGGCCATTTAATATTTTCTGAGGCTGAAACAGAAATAGCAAATCCTGGCAGAGATGAAGGCAGACTTAAAATCCCCAAAGAAATCTTTTGGAAGAGCACGGGAGAGGGAAAAGAAGGGAAATAAAAAGGAAAAACCAGAAAAGAGGGGGGAAAAAAAGAGAGAAGGGAAGAGGGAAAAAGAGGGGGAAA
>VYZT01062191.1:0-49691 GCA_013400735.1 Pomatostomus ruficeps | reverse complement strand
GTAATGACAGAGCTGTCCTCAGGTTACGTGATTAAAAGCTGTTCACTCACTTCGGAAAGGGAAAAGACAGTTATGTATGAACAGATTGTTACAGTCAGGCTTCACACACACAAAAAGAGATGATTACCCCACTACTGACATTTGCAATTGGTGAAAAACACTTTCTAAAAATCTGTATGATCATGTTGTTCCCTCTCAAAGATGTTGTAAAGCCATTTTGTCAGATTATGCTCTTAAGAGAGTCCAGACAGGGCAGGACCTGGACTCTCTTCTGACCAAGTGGCTACTGCTCAGCAAGATTGTCCCAATGTGTGTCTGCACAAAGAGCTTGTCTACCCAGTGAAAGTTTCAGTTTGTACCTTCCAGCCTCTCATCTCAGAGGCAATCACAGCATAAGAGGAGCAAGCAGCTGGTTCTGCATTATCATGCAAGCAACATGGCTGGAAGTAGTGCTGTGCAAGTCTTGCACAAAATCCCAAAATAGAGTGCTAATAAGTGAAGCAGCAGACTATGGAGACAGCTAGAAAATCAGTCTGACGTGGAAAAGGTGCTTTTGGTGAGAAAAAGCATGTTATACACTTTTTCTATTTTTGTTTCTTACTCTCTGAAAACTGTAAAAGCCTCAAAAAACACAAGTGTTTTCTTTTCTTGGCCTTAAGATGTGTGCATAAACACACCAACATTCGAGTCGCCAGAGCCCTCCTCAGTGGTGTGCTCCCAGCTTCCTGCTCCACAGGATCCCTGAAGATCTGATGTGGTCCCTCATCTGCTGTTCCAGAAGTAGAGTTTGGACTTATGCTGTCTTATTATGACAGTGTCCAGAGGATCCAACAGGAGACCAGAGTCACACTCTCCCGAGTGCAGTGTAGACTCTGGTTTCAGAGTGAAGAACTTGTCTAGCAGGAGTTGCCTTCAAGAGGACCCATAGGCTAAAAAAACAACAGTAAACACAACCCCTGTACTTAGCCAAGTGAGAAAAAAGCAAGCAAAAAGTGTTTAGGTTTAACTGTTTCTTAAATGGAGCTTGGGTAGGGAGAGAGAAGTTTGTAAAGCGCTAAGTGAATCCACTTCAGTGGGGGACTTAATGGAGACAATATAAGAAGCCGTAATTGAATCAGGACAAGGAGTCTTCTTCATGCAGTAATTGTTGCCAAGTTTTTCTCACTGTTGTTTGTTTAGTGTCAAGAAGCTGTCTGAAATCTACTGGCTCTCGTAGGTGTTTGTTGTCAGACATAAGTGTAAAAGTGTAAACCTGTTACTATGAAAGTCCTGGAAGCACTTGCACTTTTCTCTTGGCAAGGAGACCTTCAAGATGCAGTCTATTATGTTAGGAAAGCATTAAGGGGGTTTGTTTGTCTCAGTGCCCTCATTCTATATGAAGTGCTTGTAGAGTACAGAATATTTGGAACCAAATGAAGAAAGTGTAGAACTCAGAACTGTAGGTAATTTATGATTCTGAGAAGGAAATTAAATGGTAAAAGTGTCTCATTAATATCAAGTCTTTTTAATGACAGTTTAATGAAAATGGGCATGCCTTCAATGTCACATAGAGAGGAAAGCCCTTGAGGCTGTATCTTAATGACTTTCTTAGACTGCATGTGTTTAAAACTTAAGGTTTCAAATAATTCTATGCCATGAACAGGATTTGCTCTGGTTTTGACAGCCTCTTAAATGTTCATGAAGTTGAGGCAAGATCTAAAAACGTTCCAAGCTTAAACAGTGCATCCTCAGACGTCCTCTGCTGCTTGTGTTGTGCCATGTTTGTTACCTCTGTTGCATCCCAAATTTTACATAATTTTACATTGTGATTTTTCTTATTGAGCCAAAAAAAACCAGGAAATTTGACAATGCCAGAACTAAGGGTCCTTTCTGTAGTTCATTGCCTTTGTGCAAAGAGCTCTTCTTTTAATCCTTCCTGTTGAACAGGAGTTGGCCTGAGTGAATGTAAACCATTTAAACTGAGGGAAGCTCTCTTTTAATCCTTTTCCAGCTCTCAGCTTGACTACTTTAAATGTCCTTGTGATTCTGCTGCAATATTCTTTATTCTGCCCTAAAGAATTGTTTATTCTCTAACAGACAAATACTTCTAATAAAATAAAGATGTTTAAGACAGATTGTTCTATAGCACTAAGTCATATCAGAAAATCTTAACAATAAATGATATGTCGTATTTTTTTCCCAGATACACAGATGTTTTTCAGGCTCTATAGAAGGAATATAAACAAAAAATTATTATCCCTTTACAGCTAAAGCAGTAGTCCAATTTGAGTCAGGAGAAGAAATTAGTCTAGAATCCAATATCACTGCAGCCATCTGTCTTGTCAAAGAAAGCAAAAATTTCTGCTTCCATGACCACAGCAGAACAATCAAAGCAGCTTTCTTCTCTAAACCAAACCTGTTTTCAAGTAACACTTAAGCTCTAAATTTTTGTGACCTAGTTTTTACAGGTTAACATAACAAAGTTCTTCTTACTACAACCTTAGCTGTTTTCACTTTTTTCCCAGTCCTTCTGTGTGGTTTCAGCTGCTTCTTATGCCCATGGTGAGCACAGTCACTCATTAACCCTACTGGAAAAGCCCTTCAGCTCACGGCTCAGCCATGGGAAAGGTGGAGACACCCCTGGCATTTTGGCTATGAGCTTCCCCTGCTTTACCATCAAATTTCTCACTGATCTGTTTCATTCCTGTGCCCCAAAGGAAAAATGATACAGCTGTAATGTCCTCTGTTTCAGAGGGGTTCATCCACTTCTGGAGATCACCCGTCAAGCAGTCTCTAGCCTGTGACTGGTGCTGCCAAGCTGCCTCAGGCTCCATCTTCTTATCTGTAAATCCGCTCCAAGGATCCTCAGTTTCTTTCACTTTGCACATTGTTTCTTTAAGAAAAAGGCTAATGTTTTTCAGGTGTACATGCACATTATGTCCTTTTCGATACTGAGTGTGGAAAACTCTTCATTTAATGATCCATAAGCAATAATTTCAGGTAATAAACAGTAAACTAAGGCCTATATGTGCTCTTTCTCAACTGTGAGAACATCAGCTGTTCCTGATTTTGTCACATGCCTTGTCAGCATCTTTCAGTTTTACCTCCCAATCTCTCAGTCCATCTGACAGACAGATCACAAGGAACCAGCTTCACTGTGGCAAAGGGGATTTTCTTTTGACAGATTATTTCATATGACCAATAAGGCCCAACATCCATTAACAAGATAAAAATGTCATTTTCAGAGTTACTTTGTAAAAACTGTAGGGACATGCCAACATCCATCAAATACAATTTACAAAATATCCTCCTTGCAGATTAATAAATTGTTTCACAGCCTGTCAGCAATGCCAGCTAAGAAAATAACATCAAATGAGCATTTTGTAGAATAAATAAAGCTATTTACAAGCATCAAAAACATTGCAAAAAATAATAAGCCTGGCTTTCTTCTTTTTCACGCCTTGGAGAGCAAGGTCTCCTGCTGGTCCCTGAATCAGTGAACATCTGGGCTCTCCAGAGAGCCCTATACGTGAAGCTCAGAAACATCAACTTGCAAACTGCAAAGACTTTCCACTACACTGCATCTACTGGTGTATTTTCTTTATTTTTTAAATATTAAACTTTTGATCACACTATTCAAGACTATTTTAGTCTACATCTTATATTGTTATTTATGATAATTTAAACAAAATCTAAAATGCTGTCACTCTTGATTGATTTGTTTGCTATTTGGAGAAAAAATTGATGCAGCCTTTAACATTACTGGTAATATTTGTTCTGGGTTTCCAATGGGAAAGTTTTATGTCATTTAGAATGAGATATTTCCTTGTAATATTGATCTGTCAAAACTGTCAAAGAGCTTTCAAGCTGTAAACAGATCTGACCTTGAGTGTCTGTAAAAGTCCACATATGCAACTCCAGCAGTCTCTTGAGAGATGGTGAAATCTCTATGCTTAAAAATTTTCAGGATTCAACAGAAAAAAGCCTGAACCACCTGGTCTAACTTTGAAGTTAGTTCTGCTTTGAGAAGGAGCTTGGACTAGTGATCTTCCAAAGTTTCTTCCAACTCTGTTTTTTCCTGTCATTTTATAATACCTACTCTTCTTCAGCCTCTCAGATCACTTCATGGTTGTTTCTATCCCCTTTGAACAGAGAGTGTCCTTTAGTAACCTAAGTCACAACTGGTTTTCCATACACTATATTTACCCCATATAACTGTTTTAATTTCCTGCTTTAATCAGTGTATTTCCTTCTGGTTTGCCATCCAGCTTCTTTGCAATAAGAATCTTAAATTGGTTTCTTGTAACTCGTTCTATTTCTCTATCAGAGTAAGTCTTTTTTTAGAAAGTGTTGTCCAGAACTGTTTTCCTCCATGTTGGCATCTGTTTCCTTAATATCTGTTTGTCTGTATCCTGATATTCTTCTAACTGTTGTTACTCTCTTCACTTTTTTCCCCAAGTTTTTAGGGAAATTCTGAAAGTTTTCTCCTCCACAGGGAATGGAAGCAATCTTTCAGCTTCCCTTGGACTCCAGTGGAGTCCACCTACCAGCAGTCCTTACCCCTTGAATGTCTTCCACTGATCAGAAATCTCAAAACTTCAGAACACAAAATATAGAATCTGTATTAATTTTCATTACCTTTCCATGCCTTCTCTAGGGATCAGGAAATCACCAGGACCACCCTGTTAGGGCCACAAGTTTGTGGTGAATCAGTATTCCTTTCTATTTGCAGGTTATACTTCCTTTTCTACCATGACTGTTCAATAGACTCATCTGCCTTCCATGAGTCTGTTGGCTCAGCATTATTGTTCAGCCCCCACACTGTTGTTTGGAGTATTTTTTGTCATGGTCTCTCTGTTTCTCTATACCAATTTCTTGTTCTTTTCTGTTGTCTATTTTCACCAGCTGAAAGTTCTGTTCATGGCAACAGCATTTGCTTAAATGTAGAAATGCTATTACCAGAAAAAGGAGGGGAAAAACCACCAAAACCCAAGCCCACAATATTAATTATTTGTTTCTTTGATGAAAACATACACAGCGGTGCTGTAGTACACCAAGTACACGACAAAACTTAAACCAATTTGAAAGCATTGATCTGTACTCCTGACAGAACTGGAGCAGAGTCTCCTAAGGGAAAGCTGCATATATTGATGCTTTTACTGTCTGTGCCCCACAAAACTCCAGATACTTTTAGTATTTGTAGTTTTCATGGTATGCCCTGACTCCTTCCGTTAGTAACTAAATCAAACTTCACTTACGTTCTGTCAAACCTGTGTTGTAAGAGGTGGCTACAAACTGAACCACAATTCAGTTCTTGGGACAGTTACAGTTTTGGATTGGATTTCACATTGAAAGTTGTAGTCTAATTTGAGGGGGTTTGTTCTTTCCTAAACAGTTACAGGATTTATTCTCAGCAGTGAAGCCAAAGCAATCCTTTGCCAGGAAATAGAGTTGTTTATGAGCAGTCAGGCAGGACCATACAAACTAGGATGGGCCCTGGGGGTAGTCTGGTATGATTTTCTGAGAAGGTAGGTGGCATCACAGTTTTAATTTGATATCATGGGAAAATTCCAGATTGGGTGATGAGTGTTGTGTTCATCCATCCCCTTAACACAGTCCAAAGCTTGTACTCATCTTCATCCCCAATGTGGGGTTCCTCTAGTAGTATGTCCATCTCCAGCTGAGTAGGCTCCATCTCCCTTGTGCACCAGAGAACCCAGCTGTACTTTGATCTTCAACAAAGTAGCTTCAGAGTTTTTAAATATATAGGTTTAACATAAATACTATCTATAACCATGTCTTGCAGATATGAATGTTATACATAGCAGCCTCTCAGTACCTAAAGGGGATCCAAGAAAGCTGGAGAGGGACTTTTTACGAGGGCCTTTGGTGACAGGAAGAAGGGGAATGCCTTTAAGATGATAGAGGGTAAATCAAGATTAGATATTAGGAGAAAATTCTTTACTATGAGGGTGGTGGGGCACTGGAACACATTTTCCAGAGAAGTTGTGCATGCCCCAGCCCTGGAATTGTTCAAAGACAGGCTGGATGGGGCTTTGAACAACCTGGTTTAGTGGAAGGCATCCCTACCCCATTGAGATGGGTTGGAACTAGATATCCTTTCATGTCCTTTCCAATCCCTAAAAAATCTAACATTATGGGATATTGATAGCTCTCAGGACATCCTCAGCAGATGCTTTTGATGGTTATAGGCAGCCTCTTGATTTCTTGAATTCTGTAATCAAAACTCTTACAAAAACCTTCACCCCTTAGGAACATTCTCAAACATCTTGTTGTATAACATGTTCATTTAAGAGACTGTGGTTTGTGTTGATAGATGCACTAGTGTTGCAAGAAATTCACAGGAAATCACTCAGAGTTATATTTTGGTCATACTGAAATTTCCCTCAGGAAATACAATGAAAATCCCCCAGCTGTTGCTTAGGGAAACTAGGACAAACATGAGAGAGGTGGCCAAGCTCTGGTTAATCAAGCCAAATGCAAAAGCTAATGGTTGAATTGCATGGGTCTTAAACTGGTTATGGGTCTGTGCTGCCAGAGGAATTGCTGGCTGATTTAAGTGACTCTTGTGAGGGTGAAATAAGGCAGCAGGTAGCACTGAAGCTGACATCGCTGAGCTCCCCCGGGCCAAGATGCCCATCCAACCTCTGCAGCTCTTACAGCAGTGGGGCAGCAGTGGAGCTGCTACTTTCCAACTCCCTGGTTCTTGGATCTCGGTGTTTAGTTCTTCTTGGCTCCAAACAGTCTGCTTTTGCCTCTGCGAGGTGGTCAAGGAGCCATGTCTCCCAACGTATGTATCCTGTGCTGTGACCTCTTTGAGACTTTTTTCCTTTTCTGAGCTGTGGCCCTTCTGTGTGTAGCACATAGTGAGTGCTGGCAGTTCAGACTAAACAAGCACTTGCAGCCCATCCATCCTCATTTAGGGCTTGACTTTTCTTGTGCAGCTCATCAGAGCAGGCTATCAAACAAAGTTGTGTTTGAGAGAGGCTGGAAGCCCATGTGTGCCTGCCAACCACCTTCCAGCTGGCAAGAGACCTGAGCAATTCCACAGACTAAACGAGATGGGTTTAGCACATATTTCCTGCTGCTGTTCCTCTGAAAGGGGAAGGAGCTGTGCTGTCCCTTCAGAGTGCTGCCTGCCATTCCAAGAGTGAAGGATGCCATGTATGTCCAGCTGGAACTGAGTGGGGCACTGCAAAGACTTTTATGTGCTCGTGTAGCCATGTGCCCTCACACAGGCAACCCAGCTGCAGCAAATTAAAGCTGGATAAACGGGCTGTTTCCTAGCAGTAACTTATGGTCCTGGCTGATCTCTCAGGCTTTTTACCAACATATGCTGTCAATTTCCAAAGTCCCAAAAGTACAAGATCTATGATATCTGGGCTAATGGGCTCATTCACATTCCTTTCCTTCTCTCAGATTCATGCCGTGCAAAGACGATGCCAAGCGCTGCTAGGCCAGGAGTTGAATTTCAAGTGGAGCCCAGAAACTTGGTGTAAATGCCTCCATCAGCATTTGCAATCTCTTTGTACCTCTCTGTTTCCCATCATGCTTCCCAAAGCAGTTTAATGAAATGCAGAAGGTTCTTCCTGTGTTTGCAATGCTCTATATTTTGAACTGTCGAAGAACTCTAATGCTGTCCCAACTAACACCTTCAATCACAAGCAAGAACTAGAACATTGTCAAGTTAATGGCTGTGACTAGCACACCACTGGAGCAGGATGAAGGTCAATTTATTTGCCCTAGGCTTTTATTTTCTCTTTTGCCTCAGGAAAATTATGTTTCAGCCAAATGAGGAAGGCTTTCCCATACACCAGCTTTCCTTCTACTGTCTTAGAAAACTCACTAGCTTTTTTCCCATGTTTTGGATATATTCACAGTAATTAGAAGAAATGTATGAAGCCTCATCACCACAAATTCCTTTCTTTTCTGCTCCCTTCTCTGTAAAGATCTCAACACTCATAATAAAAAGGATTTAATGCTATAAGCCTCATAAAATAGGTTATTCTGCATAAACTCCACTTTTGGGACACTTGCAAATAAAAATACAGGTTCCTCGAGTTTCAGGTCACCAATAGAGGCCAAATAGAGAATGATTGATCTCTTACACAGGTTACAGGAGCCCCTGCATGCTGTTCCTACAGAAAACAGGCAAGGTGCTGGAAGCTTTTCTTCTGGCCTTTAAAATCTGCTTATCTGAAAGAACCATTGAACATCTTTATAGGTCACTGTCAGTGTCCTCTGAATGGATGTTTATCCCATAGTTTCTGTGAATTTTCCATGTGCCCCAGGCTTAATGAGGTAGGGTTACTAAATGAGCTGTTTGCTTGCATACATCGAGCAAATATCTTTGAGAATATCTTCCTAACTTCCCTAGCAGGCGATTTTCTGGGTGCTCTTTTCATCTCTTTACCCCAGCTGCAGTCTGTACACAACATTTTGTTGGAATGCTTTTCCTTTACTGAAGAAAAACAAACATCCTTCTATATAATCATAATGGGATTCCTTGTGATAATATAAGCAAGAACAATAGATACCACTGCTGTTTTGAATTGCATGAAATCTATCCCACTCAGTCTGGAATGGTGTGAAAATATAAGTGGACTTTATTTTTTCAACAGAGTACATTGTGCATGACAGCTGCCATGAATTAGGAAGAATATGTACTTAAACTTCAATAAACATCACAAAGTTCCCACTATAGAAGTTTCCTCTTAGGAGCTGCTTTGTAATACCAGGGTATCCATCCTACCATGAAGTTCAAACCCCACTCCTGTAATTGTGTGAGTCTATCTTCATTTGTGAAAACATCTTCACTTATGAAAACTGCTGCTGCAGAAAGCCCTGAAATGTTGTTGGAAAATACACATGCTCAGCTGGAACCACAGAACATTTTTTCTTCTGTTTTGGGGGAAGCCATGCCTTACAATGGCTTTTCATACTGTCATACAGGCAGAACCCTTTCCATCACAGTCAGATGGCAATATCCTTAGAGCATTTTTTTTTTCATTTGAGTGCAACACTGAGTGTTTAAGGAAGTATCAGGCATGCCCACAGCTTGCAGAAAGAAACAACAAAGATGGGTTTATTATTTCAGTCACAGTAGGACACACCTGTGATGCTGGGACTCTGATATTGTAGATGCTGGACAAATACTGGCGAAGCTTGAAAAGAAAGAATTGTTAATGACATATACCAGGGGTGTGGGAGGTGCTGACCAAAACAGGGAAATGGTTAAAGGGAAGATAAAGAAAAGCTTTAAAATTTATTTAAGATGTGCAATACAAGCAGGACTTCATAGTGGTGTGGGATGCCAAGGTCTCCCTGAAATCTGTGCTGCAGGTTTTTTATACAGATAGACTGTATTAATGTCATAGGAATGTCTGTGATGGGTCATGTGTCTACTAGGCACATGATTGAAATATTAAATTAAAAAATACAGTCTCAGTGAAGAATGAGCTTTGATAAAGTATACGTTTCAGGAAACTGCTTTATAATATTGCTTAGGCGGAAAACCAAGTTAAATTTATTGCATTCTGTGGGTAATGACTCATCCTCTTCTGAAAGAATGCAAGCAGACTTGTAATGCACTCAAACATGACACTAAAAATATCCCATTGCCATCCATAGTTTGTCATACTGAAGTATTTGTTGAGAGGTTTTACAAACAAGGACTTACATATTCCAGTTCTGTTCATCAAATAAGTAGGCCCTGACTACTTTCCAAACAGTTGCATTGAGATTTTTAGAATTAATTCTTAAAACCTTAAGCAACCAAAATTCCTGCTAATTGGATTTTAATTAATTTCTGTGCAACATATTTAACCTGATGCTTTTGCTTGTCTGTAGAAAAACAACATAGGGATGGAGCATAACAATTTAGATGTACAGCTGTAGAAGCAAAATATTAGTGTTTCCTGTGCTGGTTAAAACCTGTATTATAGGCTTTGTACCCAAAACCTTTTTGAAGTGGTGATGTGCTTTTTGTGTTTCTCTACCCCATTCTGGCTGTCTTTTCCCAATAACTCCAGAATGATGTAGTCATCTATGGGGTTTGAAGAAATAGAGTTGTCTCAAAGATACAGAATTCCTACTGGGTTTGTGGAAAGAACAGAAGGCAAGAAAAGAGAGGCTTCAACCACCTGCTCACCCCATACTAAAAATTATTAAGTCCACCAAGGTGGCCATTTGGGACACAAATCAATAAAAAGCCAGGCACTCAATTCTACTGCTCATGGTGTTCTTTTAAACTGTGACAGACACAGGTTTCTTAAGGTCTTGTCTCATGAAAACCTTTTCCATTCTGGTTTTTGTCAAAGTAATGCCCAGTTAATGAAAATGAAAATATTTTTCTAAAGCCCATCTCTCTAAATGTTAGATAACCCATGGCATTTTCTCTTATCCAGGTCGGTACACTTCTCCTGAGAAAGCCTGGATAGTTAAAATCCAGTCCTGTTCTGTTATATGGATTGTTTTGTGACCAAGCAGTCTGGGTCCTCTGACATCTCTTCTCTGAGCTAGGAACACTGAGGGAAAAGAAACCTAAAATCCTGAACCTAAAATTAATCAGACAGCCTAGACACTTTGGGCCTGGCTTTAAAAAATAATTCTGATCTGGATGCTTGATAACACGATATTTTGATTATGCTTATTTAAAAGAATGACCATTAATTGGTATTTCACAGGATTAGAATTTTTTGTCTTACATTCCAGCATTATTTTTCCCTTCAAAATATTTGCCATCCTTGATCTATAGGGGTTATGATTAACCAGACCTTTCAGGGAAGTAAAAAACATTATTGTTTGATCACTGCTGGGAAAAGTTTGAATGTGTCCTTAACCCAGATTCTATTTGCACAGAAACATTAATTTCTGCTCATGGTGTTTTGTAAACAGGAAGTACAGGGCCTGTTTATGGTTTTGTTGTGTATTTTAAAGTCCTTATTGCCATTATAGAAGAAGCCAAGGACCAGATAAGGACCCCTTTGTGCTACTATGTTTGGTCAAATGATGGTTCTATGTATACTACATGTGAATATTACAAACTTATTTTTAGATGACCAGTGAGACCTACGTAGTTTAAAATTAGCCAGGCATAGGGACTATACTGTATTTTTAAAGGACAAAGCACAGCTGCTGCATGAGCAAACACAAACCAGAAAAAAAATTTATAAAAATGTCATCAAGATCATAAAAACAAACGTACTGGATAAGAAATACTATTCTGATTTAAGTATGGGTGTCAACAAGCTCACTGCCTGCTCTGTATTAAGGTTGGTACTAATAAGAAAAGAAAGTCATTTGGCAGCAATGTTAGCTGGTTGCAGTTTTGCTTGGCAGAGTGAGAGCAGGAAAGCAGGAATAAAGAAAGGAACTGTGGCAAGGACAGGTCCAGAACAGAGCCAGGCACTTGTAGGAGAGTCGCACAGTGCTGGAAGGTCTAGCAGAGGAGGCTGGTTTGGTTCTGCCTCTCTGGTGAATGCACAGCTGCTAACATATCATGGAATCACATAATCAGTGAGGCTGGGAAAGACCTTTAAGATAGAGTCCAGCCTATCATCAAACATCGACCAGACCACGGCACTGAGTGCCACATCCCATCCTTTCTTAAACACTTCCAAGGATGATCACTCCACTGCCTCCTTGGGCAGCCCATTCTAATGTCTAATTATCCTTTCTGAAGAACTTCTTCCCAATGTCCAACCTAAGCCTTCCCTGGCACGGCTCAAGACTGTGTCCTTTCTTCCTGTCACTGGCTGTCCAGGAGAAGAGCCTGACCCCCACCTTCCTCCAGGGAGTTGCAGAGAGCAGTAACATCACCCCTGAGCCTCCTTTTCTCCAGGATACACAACCCCAGCTCCCTCAGCTGCTCCTCACAGGACTCGTGCTCCAGACTCTTCACCAGCTTCTTTGCCCTGTCCAGACTTGCTCCAGTACCCTGATGTCCTTCCTAAAGTGAGGGACACAGGATTTGAGGTATGGCCTCCCCAGGGCCAGGTACAGTGGAAGAATTGCTTCCCTGGTCCTGCTGGCCACTCTGGCTGATACAAGCCAGGATGCTTCTGGCTTTCTTGCGCCCCTGGGCACATCTCCTGCCCACCTGGGCACACACTGGCTCATGTCCAGCTGCTGTCAACTCCCGGGTCCTTTCCAACTGGGCCACTTTCCAGCCACTCTACCTCCAGACTGGAACACTGAAGAAGGGGTTGTTGTGGCCAAAGTGCAGGACCCAGCACCTGGTCTTGTTGAACCTCATGTTGTTGGTCTTGATCCCTCCATCCAGTGTGTCCCAGGCCCTCTGCAGGGCCTCTCCACCCTCCAGCAGATTAATATTCCCACCCAGCCTGGTGTCATCTGTGAATTTGTTAAAGGTAGATTCAATCCTCTCACCCAGGTCATCAATAAAGATATTAAACACTGATTCCTGAGGGACACCACCAGTGACTGGTCACCAGCTGGATTCAGCACAACCCTCTGGTCCCGGCTATCCAGTCAGTTCTTAACCCGGCAAAGAGTGCACCTGTCCAAGATGTCCAAGCTGTGGGCTGCAGCTTTTCCAGGTTTATGCTGTGGGAGATGGTGTCAAAGACTTTGCTGAAGTCCAGACAGACACATCCACAACCTTGCCCTCACCCACAAGGTGGATCACCCAGTCATAAAAGGAGATCAAGTTGATCAAAATCAAGCATACAACAGGAATCAAAATGTTGTGTTCTCTGGAAATGGTTTAATTTTATCAATTCTAGTTGTATTAGTTAAAGAAGAATCTGTTTACAAAGCCTTCATGTAGCAGAATCTTTGTGTCTAGGGTGATGACATATAGGAATGACCTACCTTCTATAATAGAAGATATATATGTTTTAGTATTCATGAAGTACGGTAATATCCCCTGTGACCAGCTAGTTTGTTCCTACTGAAACATGTTTTAACTAACTAAAAGTCATTTTGATGGACAAAGCTTGTGTTTCAAGCTTTTTTGCCTTTTAAACTATTCATAATTGTAATTTTATACTACTGTGATGCAAATCCTGTAAGGTCATGCTGAGTAGAGGGACATGGCACCTCAGTCACAGAGTCATGAATTAGTGAACAAGAAATTACATGTGTTGTAATTACCTCTTCTGGGGTATGGAAAGGGCAAAAAGAAATAGCCTTTTAAGAGACATTCCACAAGAGGTCATCTTCATTCTTGTTCTTTCTGAAATGTAAGGGTTGTAAGAGAATTTGTTTCTTGTTGGAAATGACTTCTTAAATTTCAGCCCTGAGGTCAGTGAAGTTATTGGAGGGGAAAGGAGGGCACATGGAGAGGCACAACTCTAGAGCAGTTCAGTTTGGGGCTTTTTAGAGGAACAAAAGAGATCTTACCAAAACCAATGCATTCATCAGAAACTTAGCCAAGCTACTAAAAGGAATGAAACAGGTGATAATCTGAAAAGCAGTATAAGAAGTGAAAAGTAATAGGATGCTGAATAGAATTGAGAGAAGCAGGGCTGCTTGTCTGACATAAAGTTATCACTCTCAAAGGTAATTGCCATGATAAACCTACATCCAACAAAAGGAAATCCACCCCAAAGCAGACCATAAACTACCAGAAGAATGTCACTGCTCATAAAAAGGACTTACTTTCTCAGAAGCATTGGATGCTGAGGTATTTCTATCCACATTTTTTCTCTTATTAAAAGCATGAGTACTGTTTTTTTAGGTTGTAAGGAGGAATAAGGAATGGTGAAACCATTTTTCACTTCCAAACTGCAGATTCCCATGTAGCCCATGAAGCTGGCATTGAACAAGTGTCTTCTGACTGATGACCACTCACAGCCAAGTTCATTGTGCTCCTCGACTACAAAAGTCATTTGTGAGATCTACAGACAGTTTTAGTGAGTGAATCCAGGCCAAACGAAATTGGAGGAAGGAAACCACAGGCAGGCTTGAGTTCTTTGGAAATGGCTCAGAGAAAGGAGAAGAGCTCATTTGTACAGCATAAGAGGGAGTGTGCTGCTCTTCAGGTCTAACAGGGTGGTATTTTTCATAGACTCTAATTCGTCGTGGCTGTGAAAGAGTTTTCAATAGTAAGTGACTCTTTTGGTGTTGCCTGAGTGTCTTAGTGTCTTTTATCTGTCTCCTGGGAATAGTACGGTTTTAATAAACAGACTTCCCTGGAAGCAAGATCAGTAGTTGCACTTGTAATGCAAAGCAAATTCCAGTTTTAATTAAGAGCCCAATCCTTCCATGCCTTTATTTGACAGTCCAGAGTAGTGGTTGCACTTGCAGTTGTCATGTTCATTACTAATCTGCAAAATGAGCGCTCACAAGATAAATGAGAGTAAAATACTCATAGGGTACATGTAATTAGCACATGACTTATTATGAATTGTGATGATCTCCTTGATAATTAATCTGGCTTACATTTGATGTTTGGAGGCAGATATTTCAACAAGTAAGAATAAATTCCTCTAGGGCATGAGAAGACACAGTGAGAAGTGGGGAAGAAAATAATCATAGGTTTAAAAGAAATGTTATTTCATAGTTGCAAACCAAGGCTCTAGATAAGACTAGAATTTTTTTCTAAGGGCTGGAATTTTTATCTCGGGTTTCCACAGAGAGGGACAGTAATGAGCATCTTGGCTCATTAAGGGTCCAAAAGATGTGCAAAAGAGCAGTTCTGGTGGATTGATTTGCCTTCAGAATAAAATGGTTGCACAGGGACAGGGTGCACTTGCCATGAAAAGAAATGAAAGTGCCACACAATAGTGAGGGTTTGGGTCTTGTTACCATGGCTCACAGCAGGAACAGGACCTAGACCCAGGTGTGTATGGATTTGGCCATGCTATAGAAAAGGATCTCAGGGAGCCAGAGCAGTGGGAGGCCTGGTATCACCTGTCTGTACTCAGGAAAAAGAAAGCCTTGAGAGCAAAGCTCGTAATTAACATACCTCCATGCTCTTAGTCTGGACTTTTGTGATAGCCCTGAGTTCCTCCCAAGAAGAGAGAAAGCCTCCTTTTTGTTAATTTACAAATGCCTACCATCTGTCACTAGCAAATATCTAAACTTTATCCAATAGTGCAGTAGAGCTCTCAGCATCTCTGTTCTGTGATATTCATCAGTTATTTCTGTACAATACATTTTTAACGTGTAGTTTGCAGTGCAACGCTGAGACAGGAGAAGCCAGTCTACATTTTTCTTTTCCCTCAGGGAATAGATTAACATTTCTCTCTGTTATGGCTTATTTACTGTAATTGCTATGTAAACGTGTGGCCAACAATGAAGGTCTTATTTCAGGCTCCCTTGTAGAAAAGTAGACTTTTAATGACCTATTTCTCTGCTTTTACAGTTGTGGAGACAAAAGGTCATCATTTTCAGTATTTCACTGGTAAATTTGCAGGCTGTGTCAGTTTGTTACCTATTAGTGTGCTAACAACATAACATAATTTCCATAGAACCTGTATGAAAAAAATGAGTGCAGGAGGTTGCACATTGTTGCACTAATTAAGCTTTTACACTTGGGGAGAGAAAAATGCTCAAATTTTATTAAAATTCTATTACATGCCATTGCCACATCAAACTGTTAAGCACTTCAGACATATCCCGGGCACATTGATTTGCCAAAGTTTGGCACAGCCACACTACTGAAAAAATGCTAATGCTTTGTCTGCACCACATGTGGTGTAAGTCAGGGTGACAGGACACCTCTGCTTGCTTGAAATTTTCATCTTACCTCTCTAGTAAAGTAGCAGGACGCACCTTTTGGCTTGATGTCAGACTTGAGTTCATGTCTCTGTATCTGACTGCTGTAAAAGCACCTGATGGAGCTGTTGGTCAGCCAATAGATGAACATAATAAAGCATAAGTGAGATCACCCAACAAAATATTACTCTGCTTCTTGTCAGAGTTGTTCATGTGTTTAATGTACTCGTATTGGAGTGATTTCTCTTTAGGACTTCTGGGGACAAACAACTTTTCAGGGCAGCAGAGGCTTGGCAGCAAGTACAGTCTGTAAATTATTATGCTCCAACCCTGGGAGGATGATAGCTTTACACACAAAGCAGCCAAGGAGAGGCAGGAGGATCCATTTCCCTGCTCTTCCACAATGCCTCCTGTTCCTTGCTTGGGAAAGTCATGCAGCTCTCCGCACTTTGAGTCATAACACGACTGGAGTACGGCAGCCCAGAGAGACTTGCACAAGTATCAAATAGGGACCCCATTAACAAGACTCAGTGTTAAAAGGAGTTCCTGAAATGAACCATGAGACAGGCTTGGGGTTTCTTCTCCTGGGCTTGTACCATCAGGCTGGTAACCTGACATTTAATGGTAGAAGTATAGATTTATTTTTTCTTCAAGTTTATACAAACTGTTTCACTCCCCAAGGAAAAATCAGTTAGAACTTTTGGTATTAGTGAAGATCACAGAAAGATGAGAGGTAGAGTTGGCTTTTTACTAATCAGTTAACAATTCTTTTCTTTAATAATTATTATTTATATTCCACCTTTGGTTGCAACTGGACATCTTAGTGTTTTGTCTTATTGCTTTCCTTGCCACTTTCCCCAAGAAGTAAAAAAGAGCAGAATGCATGGCTGAAAGAGAATAGTTATTCCTTGGAACCATTTGCAAATTCAAAAATTTAAGCTAACTTTGAAAATCCAGGCTTATGGTACAACTTAGTAGTTCTGATGTTTGAAAAAGTACAAAGGCTTTGCAAATGTACAGAGCAACAAAAGGGTTAGAAAGCTTGAAGGGGGAGAAGAGGACCAAAAGAAAAATCACAGGAAAAGTAATTTATTCAATTTCCCAGTCATCTAAAATAATTTTCCTTTTCGTATTTTTAACAAAGTGAGCATTTTTTCTGTCTCTTCCACCCTGACCTGTTCTTGTTCTGTAATTTGGAGTGGAGGAAAGTCAAAAACCACATGGCTGTTCCAAAGAGTCTGACTGCCCCACAGTAAGTGTCATGCCAGGTTACCAGCTCCCACAAATTGGCACTCTTCCATGAATCTGGGTCACACCTTTTCACACCAGTAGAGTAACTGGCACAGTAATCACTTGTACTGTCTCTCCTGCTGAGTCCACTTTTGTTTTTTAAAGTTGATTATGGATTATGGATTGAGCTCAACATTGTTTCTCAGTTATTAATAACTTCCTTTGTTACAAGCTGATAATCCATAAAAAATTCCACTGCCAGCATCAAGTCCTGTATTGAAGAAATTGTCCTTCTGTTCCTTCTGGAGAACCGATGGGGCTGTGTTCTCGTGCATTTCTCTTTACGGCTGTAAGGGATATGAAAAGCCAGGTTTGATAAAGAGCTTTATTGTACACTCCAAAGCAGTTCATCTTGGTAGCTGAAAATGCCAGGACACTGTAGAAATCATTTTGTGGTACCAGTTGCTTTATACTTCAAAGGGTATTCACGTCAAATTCTGTCTTGGCTTGTGTCTAGCACTGTAGAAAACACTTCTCCCCAGGTGATGTGAGAACAGATCAGGTCAATGGCAACGTCATGCACGCAGCAGAATAATGTTAATTCATTATAGCACACACAGGACACAAGCCTGTGCAGTGAGAGCGGCTGCCTCAGGGAAAGCTTTGTGAGAACAGAAGGCTGTGGTTCAGCAGTCAGAGCAGGACAGGAGGGAAAGTTTGGATAGACAGCAGTGGATGGTATTTCTCCACTCGCTCCTCTCCTGCATCGGATCTGCTCTGGACCCTGGCACCCTGCACTCTGTCACAGGGGCCGTGGCCAATCCATGAGACTTCTTTACGAGCTCAAGTCCTCACACAGCAAACTAGAAATTGTCTGCTACAAACGTGCTGTTATTATTACCAATTATCATTACCAGGTACCATAAGGTTAAGGCAATATTGTATTAATATTAAGGTAATAAAATAGGGAAAACATTTTGGAAGAATCCTTCCTCTGGCATTCAACCTACAGTCATTCTCAGTTACATCTCTGCAAATGCTCTAAAATCTTTTGTGAAACTTATTTCCTGAATTTTGTTAAATTACGCAGATTCCTTCTTTAGTAAAATGTCCACTTAGTGGACTTTCAGGAGAGGATTTAAATTCTGAGTCAGAAGTTGAATCATATAAAAATATTTTTCTCACTCATTGCATGTGATCATCACGTTCATCAGCTTCATATTGTCACATAAAAAGTCATCATGTTTCATCTGTCTTTGTTTACTCCATTTCACTAGGCTTATAAATATGATATTTTTAATCCATAAATTCACATGCCTACACTCTCTGGCAAAAGTTCCTCAAACTCTCATGATTCCCAGATTGTGTTTGGATATCTCAATACAGCAGGTAGCTGCAAAACCTGAGCAAGAGTATGTAAAATCCTTTGCATTCCCTACACTTCAATTCTTAGCATGAAAATTAGCACCAGGAAATCCCTTTTCTTTCTAGTGCTGGTCAAGCTAGTTCACTTGAAAAAGCTTCTGTAGTATATTCTATGACCTGTCAGATTCTTTTCATTACAACACTTCTCATCTAAGAAAAAAATTTTGTTTGTTCGTTTCAAGTGGCAAAGCAGATCATGTCCAGTGGCTGTGGCAAACAGCCATGATGGACTAGGGCAGTGTGTGAGGACTGTGTTCTGTCTTTCAGAACAAATGTTCCCTCTCCATTCCTGTCCTGCTCCTCAGCCAGCCCATTCACCACTGCTATCAATGGTTGCTCAAGCCAGAGACTCTCATTTACTGTAGCAAATGAGCCAATAAATCTAACATGTCATAATCCCAAAGCCAAGCAAAAACCACGCGGCTGAATCTTCCACCAGAGTACATCTGCATAGCAGGGGTAAACCCTCTGTTGAGTTTTAATTAGGATCAACTGAGGACATGACCAGCTTGTAACATCAAATTTGTATCGTGGAATTTCCATGGATTTAATGCATGTGTGTTGATAGTTTAGAAGAATTGGTCATAAAGCATATTAAAACTGGGACTTCCTTACAATGACACTCTTATTCTCTCTATGAATATCAAATGGGAGCCTGTGTGTCTCCTGTTTTGACGTATCCTGCTCTAGGAGACAAATCTAGGAATCACTTCCAGGACTGGGACAATCCATCGCTTCAGCCTGGACCAGATCTAAGTTAACTGAGGGGGAGAGGGGAAAGAGAAGAGTATCTATCTTGATAATTAACTTTCTTGCTTTGGGTAAGCGGGGAAATATTTCTTTTTTTTTTTTTTTAGATAAGGGCAGATCTAACCACCATACACTTTGTCAATGTATTGCCCCAGTCATTTGGAAATAGAGTCCCAAGGCATTCATCACCCTCTGCTTGCCTCTGTGTGAGGGCAAGAGAAGCACAGCACCAGACACCACAGCTGAACAAAGGACTTCACAGACTCCTTCTGCCTAATCAAACTCAAATTGATAGAACCAGGAGATTCTTGGACCAAACAGGATAAAGATTTTAATACTTACTCAGGGCAGGGGGGATCTATTTCCTTCAAAGACCTATTCCTCTGTTTAAGGTTGCAGAATCATGATCCTGTCCTCCTTCCTATGATTCAGACACTGCAAGTTTTTTCCATCCTGAAGCTACATTGTCAGCATATCCAAATATGCTGGCAATTTCTCCCCGAGACTTTGCCATAGCTTCTTCTTGCCTTCATGTCAGCTACTATATGCAATCAAGCTGCATTGAGAATGAAAGGTATTTTTAAAAATGGAGAACCTAAAAATCTATTGAAAGTCTCTACTAATCTCCTCCACACTTGTGCTACAGCTGTGCAATAATTTCCTGGACTCATGCTTGGGAAAGCATTTTTTGTAATAATTTCCTGGACAATGCTTGTGGAAGCATTTTGTGGCCATATGATGCAGTCCAGTAGTTACAAGTCTTGAGTCGTCATTCACTTGTAAATGATAGATCATCTCCATTTTCACAGGCCTAAGTGATTCTATTAATACCATTACACTTTTGATGTTTCCGAAGTAAGGCTGCTTGTCACAACATCTGCACATCCCACAAAAAAAACCCCAAAAAACCTCTGTATGCCTTTCCCTCTTTTTTCACTGATGTAATCTGCTTTAACTCCATTCATTTTTTTCTAATTCCCAGAAGGGAGAATTGTGTAAGAGGAGGAATGGGAAGATGAGAACTGTAGAAACTCCAGCACCTCACCAGAGTCACTCCAGTCAGCATTCTGCAGATGAGTTTGGTAGCAGAAACCTAGGGAGGGAGCAGAAAGGATATCCATAGGGACACCTTTCCTGTCTTGAACTGTTTCAGCTTCTGATGGAGACTTTGGAATGTTGCTTTGGAAGATGCATTTGTTTGGTTGTTTTTATAGCTGTAGTTAGACTGTTTGTCACTGAGCCTGTTCAATCCCCTTTTGAGCCAGTCTCTCCATCATGGTGCTGATGTCTTGCTTTTTCCATAAACTCTCACTCATTAGCGTCGAATTCAGCCTCTTTCTCAGACCATTTAGAAATACGTTGACAAGCACAGATGCAGCACGACTCCCCTGATGGCCTCTCCATGAGAAAGCAGTCCATTTATTCCTTCATTTGGTTCCTTATCTTTTGACAGTTAATTCAAGAGAGGACATCCACATTCATTCCATGACAGCTTAGTCACTGTAGCAGTCCTTGGAGATGTCTCATCAGAAAGTTTCGTTAACTGAGCGACGCTGCATTACTCAGGTCACTGTTACTCATTGACTCCTCTGTGAGACTTGATTGCCCCCAGGAAAAAACTGGTTTAGTTCTTTCCCATGTACCTAATTTACCCATGTGTCCATAATTCTATTCTTTTTGAAAACTTCATGCAATTTTCCTGCTACAAATCGTGAATACCCGTTAATAGTTTTCTTAAGACAAAAGCACAGTTCCGGACTATTTAATTTTTTTAGTGACTTAAACCTCCTTTTAATGTATCTTGTTTTTTCCAAATTGTCTAAGAAAATAACAGATGTAGAAATGATAAGCTGGAAAATATTTTTAATATCAAAATATCTAATTGAACAATGGGAAAGAAGTGGCACACTAGGCACACTTGGAGAATGGACATAGGGTAGGATTTTGAAAATTAAGTGCATTGATATGTTTTAGTATGACTAACAGTGAGAACCCCATCTCTCCAGCATTCAGTTTCATCAATATTTACTGAGGTGAAAGTCAAATAGCAAAGAGAAGGGAAATCAGGAAGAGAAGAAAACATCAGATCTTATGGTTTTTCTCCTTAAGAGCCTCACTCCTAGTGTATCTTCTGTCCCTATATAAGAAATTCCCACAGCTTTAGAGAATGGGGGCGGCTACTAGAAACAGGAAAAACATATAGGGTTGTAGAAAGTGAAACAGGATGTTGTGATGTCCTTGAAATGTCAAATATTCCAGACTTTGGAAACTGTTCAGAAACCATCTCTAATGGGAAAGTAAACAGAAATGTGATTCCTTTTGCTTAATTCTGTGCTCTGAGCAAGCGGACAAGGCGAGCGGGAGGAGTCCCAACCCACACTGACACTGAGGCTCTGCACGGAGCTGTGAGAGATCCTTTCACACCACTGTGCCCAAAGTCCTGAGCCTTGCACACACTGAGGGTTTGCAGGGTCACTGTTCTCTGGGCATGGGATGGGTCCCAGGCCAATGCTTTATTTTCGTGATTTGTCTTGTAAAATATAAAAGAGCAAAACAGGTTTAGGTGAGGGCAATTGGAACTTCAATATTGCTCTGCTTCAGAACTGCTTTTTTCCTTTGTTGTCCCTCTCATTCTCCTCTCTCTAATTGCTGCCGTTTTTCCCTCAGCCACAGCCTGAGTATCTCATTTTGACTATTCCCTGAAGCTAAAATGCAAGCCCTGCTGTCCTGCTCCTGTTCACCTCCCAGCCTTACTGGTATTTTTTTTTTTTTTTTGCTCAAACCTGTACTAATAATTGATGCCACATCCATGTATCTCTTCAAGTCAATCTCAGAGCCCTTCAGTCTCTCCACTCATGAATCCCACAAATGGCTCATCTTCATTTACTGTCTTTTTGATGCTTTTAACCCTCAAGGACTCTCTGGTCTCTTCTCTCCTCTTACTCACTGTTTTTAATTATATTTTTCCAGTCTATCAATTATGCCACTTTCAATTACTTTTTTGTTTGCTATACCAACAAATACCAACTGCTTCTTCCCTGTGTCCTTTATAAAACCTATAAAAGCTACTCAGAACAGACACAGCAATCCCTGAAAACCTCATAAACCATAAAGTAGGAAGCTTGGAATAGGCAATAATAGTTGGAGTTTAAAAATATTCCTTGAATTATTCATTATAATGATAGAGTCGGAGGGGCTGGGGGTGGCAGAAGCCAAACAGTTGAGAATAAAGACAGAGACTTATTTAACAGGCTGCGAATGAGGTAATGAATGTCAGATTTGACCTCCTTTCCCTACCAGTCAGGCTGTCAGATAACAGCTCTCTGTAACCCACCTAACTCTGGTCTGTGCTCTGTTCATTACTATCTCCACATTCCCTGTAGTTCATGCAGGATGCAGACCTTGGTGATCCATGCACACAAAACCAGGGTTGGAGCTGTCTGGAAAAAATTTCTTGTAGCTGGAAGCTGTAGTTTGAAAATGCTTTGTGCAAATATACGTTGTTCAGGTTGGGTCATTGTGGCCAAATCCCCCTAAACTCTATTCTGTAAACTTAATTTTTGAGCAGATGAAAGTAATGTGGAGAAGGGAGAAACACAAAGACTTGCAAGAGGTTTTCATCAACAATTGTAATCCTGAGAAAGGAAGTCTGGATGGAGACTGGCCCAAGAGTCATTATGTCTAATGGGCTGCGGGACAAGACTTTAGATGTTCTCTGTGGTTACAGTGGTTTCTTTTCTTAGAGCTTAAATTGTTGAAGTATTGAATCACGCTGATCATCACTTAGGACTCCATTCAGTCTTGAGGGACTTGGACCTCTAGAGGCCTTAAATACCAGCACCACAACTCCCAAAAGACTGCCACACGAAAAGAACATTCTCTTAAATATGCAAGGACTTCTTTCCTTAGGGGAGGCAACAGTGATAAAATCAATATTAATTTTGCATTGCTCAACTCCTTTCTCAGGAGAAACATCCCAGTGCATCACGGCACAAAGCCATTTTTATTTTATCATGTTTTAATATCTGTCAGAAAGTTGTAAAAAAAAACCCCTACATTTCTTTTCAAGTTAGGAAAAGAGAGTTAATAACTCACATCGTCTTAATAGAGACTATTCCACCTAGCATATTAAATGAAAGATGAGGCATTCTAACCATCTCAGTATTATCCTGGCTTTACTGCTCTCTAAGAGAAGATGCTTAAGCAATTCCTAAAAATAGTGGCACAGGAACACTTCTGAACCTGTTTTTAAAAATTTCAAACACTTGCAGCCTGATCCCACAATAAGACAAGATCTGCCCTACCCGTCTGCTGAGCTCTGCAAAAAGACACTTGGCTACACGGGCCAGGCAGCAGCGCTGCTCTCAAACCATCTAACCAGTGCAGAGCAGCTCTGGTTTGACAGTCTCCCCTCCTGCCCAGCACTGCTCAGTGCAGAGAAGAGCATCTGCCCCGACTCTCCCCGCTGGCCACGGACAAACACACCCTGGAGCAGTGCAGCATCTGCTCTGCGCTTCTCCACCGACTCTGTCGCTGGGAAACGGGGCTGACTCAGCAGGAAATCTTATTATTAGGATTATTGCGGCTGGGAGTTACCAAGTCTGGCAAACCCCTAGTAAAATAACACACAAAAGAGAGGCAGTCCCTGCTGTGCTGCTTCTGTATATCTGATATGAAATGAAAAGTGGTTGTTTTACCCCTTTTAGTTGAATGCCAGCCTTCCACAGTAGATACTGCAAACATCTATATAAAACATTTTCTCATCTATAAACTGGCAACAGAACTTTGAGGGATACAGGCCAGAGATGAATACGGAGCAGCCTGGAAGCAAAATGGGTTGTTCAAGGTGATTTTTCAAAGATCACTGGTTCCATTTCACTCCCACACCCTGCCACACCACAATGAAGTTACTCAAGACACTCAGGGCCAAGAAAGAGACATTATTTTATTTAAAGAAGAAAGTATCTATAGTGCAACATTCTCCCCAGTCTCAGGTACGGCTGCTAATAATAAACTCTGCAAAGCAAGTACCAAGGTTTGAAAGAGCAATGAGAAGAAAAGGAATGAAAGGAATGGAGCCTTTGACGGTAACTTGCTCCCCAAGTGATTTGCATTTGTTTTCAGTGCTGAGAACAGTCAGTAAAATCCAGTAAAGTCACCAAATACATTGTAACCCCTGTGTCTAGTTTCCATGGAGAATATAAAAGTTTAGCTTTGGGGTTTTTTCAGCTTCCTAGTACTAGATGTTTTCACCACTGTCTTCTCTTTTTGAGGCTGGATTTTTTTGTTTTTCTAGATGACCTTTAATTTCTAAGCAATTCCCTGAATAACAGTCATAATTATTGCAAAATCCTGGTTTCTCATTTGACAGGTAGTACAAAACAAAGCTGGACACGTGCAGATCAGCACATTGACCAGCACACTGAACACTGTTGAAACTTTAATCTCAGCAGCTCTCAAAAGCTTTAGTTAATATACAATTGCTATGTGACCCCACAGTTTTCAGAGTCCCTGCAGCAAATCCACAGCCTACAGACAAGGAAACACTCATCTATTTAGCAAAATGCAGCCACACACTTTCACACCTAAAACATGCCTGCAAATATCCAATTTCTTGTAAAGGGATTTTATAAGAGATGGAAATGTGTATTTTAGGATAAAAATCTAGTTTGGCTGAAAGGGAATAAAGAACAAAATTTCCCTTGGGGGAGGTACTCTGTAACGTGTCAGCATTTTGCAGTTTGCATGGTTGTGGTCCAGTTCTGGATGCTGTGGGGAGAATGATTGATACTGCTGCTCTGGCTGCTCTAACCTCAGAGTAGAGAGGAAGGGAAGGAATTCTTGACAGCAATGCAGGGAGAACAGAAACCCTCCAGCTCTTGCCGCTGGACACCTTGAAGAGAGTGGGATGAGAAGGATTCTCTGTCCTTTGTGTTCTCTAGTAACAGTCTCCTGACATTCTCCAGATCTCTGCAGACTTTTCACATGTGAAAGTGGGGCAGCCTTTTTTACCTCCCTATCTGTCAAAGTCTGTTGTGGCAGCTGAAATAGAGGCAGCTCCACAGAGGCATCCCCAGGGAGACTGCCACATCCTCCCTGCCTCAGCCCTGGGCTCTGTCTGGAACTCAGAAGGGGCTTTCACAGTCCAAGGTCACTGCTATGGTGTCTCCTCCCTCACAGCTAACCATGTTCTTATTTAAACTGGCAATATGCATGTTTCTAATCCCTGAGGCTTCTAACATCCAGAAGAATTCTCCCTGGGCTCTGACTCCAGCAGGGTACAACCCTGGAGATTTCACCCCAGCTGTGCCTGTCTGTGCTGGGTGCCAGGGAGCACCACAGCAAAGAGCACCTCCACATCAGAGGTACTTGATCCAAGCAGGCAAAACACACTGAACAAGAGAGAGGGAGAGGAAACCAGAATGCAAACACTGTCATTCTGTCTCCTCTCACTCTTACTCTCTTCTAGCCTGATCAGCTTTCAGGATGTTGCATTATAGAAGCAAATACCTGGAAGCTCAGCATGAAACACATCTCCTTTCTGGTGTACGTGATCACTAGCACAGCCCCAGAGCTTGCTGCTGAAATAGAAATTTTCTCTCATAGTCTTCCTGGTCTGTTTTACACACTTCTTTTTTTTCTTTTTTCCTAAAGAACTATAGCCCCATGTTTTAGGTTTTAATTGCCGCCCACAAGAACACCACTCTTTCCTACTCCAAACTTGGTCTTTCTGCACTCAGGTTTTTACCTCCCTTAAATTTCAAATATGTTGCTCTGAGCACTGCGAAGAGAAGCATAATGGACTACTCTTAAGCTTTGTCTAGAGATAAACAAAAAAATGAAGAAGAATCAGGCAAGGAGAACAACCTTGAATTGTCTGCATTCGCCACAATACCAAAAAGTCATTTTTAGGAAAGTTTGTCATTCAAGGTCCAGCTGAGTTCACACATTGCAATTCACAGAACCAGAGTCATTAAGGGAAAGAATTCCTGCTCTGCTCCTGCTCAGGTGTGAGCTGGCACACTGCCATCCCCACGAGCTCCCAAGGGACACGTTGCAAGCAGCCACTTTGGGTGGTTTATTAGACTTCTGATCTGAAATCGAATGACAGTGATAAATAATTTACAGCTATTTGATGCTGGATTTTTTTTATCATTGGAATAGTTTCTCTGCTTGTAGCTTGCACAGGATGAAATTCTGTTTCAGATTCCCGTTGTAATTCTTATCAAGTGCTGGCATTGAATTTGAACTATTTAAAGAAAATAGAAATTCCATTATGTGACCCCCAAAACACTACATTAAGATTTGTCTTCTAGCTTTTACAGTTTCTGTTTGACTCAAATTTCAGGGTGTTCATTTGTAATGCATAAATCTCTCTATGTGATTAGTTTGGCTCCAACAAGAAAAATTGCTATTTAGGAGGATGTGGACAAATATAGAGAAGGAATTTTAATTTTTTTTTCCTCTATCAAAATACACACTTCTAAAATGTTGGGTGGTTTTGCTTTTTGTCTTTTTTTTATTATGGGATTGAGTCATGATTTTTTAAAACTCCAAATTCAAGAGGAAATTCAGGTTAGCTCTTCGAAAACGTGTGACAAGATTGAAAACAACTGCTCACTGAAGCTCACTTTGCTGCCAAAATGCTGTCTTATGATAAATGTATCGTCTTCTAAAACCATTAATCTGGCTTATATAAAAATACTCTGCAACACTTCTTTACAGGCTCAAAAACTAACTTCACTGTCGCAGGGAGAGCATTTAGGAATCTACAAGGAAGCCATAAAATAAGACAATCAAGCCCAAATTTCTTAAAGTTAGAAAAATGACAAAATTGTTTTCAAGAATTGAAAGCTCTGAAGTAATGGAGGAAATGCTGCAAAAAATGCTCACAGAGCAAAAAGGCAAAGGACTAGAGAATAAAGGCTTCTTTGACAGCCCCTATTACCTTACCAGTCTCCTTGAGGGCTGTCACTTTTGTGGAGCTAAGAGACAGATTTGCATCAGTTCCTGACACAGAGCTGAGCAGAGCTGTGGTGTCCCAGAAAACCCAATTTACAATTCTTGCTGTTGCTGGGCCTGAGAGAGGTGGGATCACACCCCAAAGCTGAGTCCCCACACATCCCAAAACCACCTCAGGCAAAATGGAAATGTCCTGTGTGAAGAGGGCACACTGACCAGCTTGTCACCTCTCCAACATCTCCCAGATTTTGTCAGCGTGGGATTGCACACACTCCAGCACTGCTATTCAGCTTCCCCCATCCAGGCAGAAAGACTTTCTGCAATGTCTCTCCCTCTCATTTCCACTCCATGTGAAGTCAGCAGCAAGTTCCTGACACACATCCCCCTTCCCAAACTAGACAACAGCTTCCCCCAGTGATGTGAGCACGCTGCTTCGATGTACACTGTTACAAGGCAAGATGGTCTTACTCACCCTTCATCCTTTCCCTAAAAATCTCTTAACAAAATTCTAGCATTTCCCGTCTGTATCTTCTTTGCTTTGAAGTTATTTGTGGTGAAAGCAAAGGCTCCTGCTTTCCTGAGTTCCCTCAATAAGCTCCTTCCAGTGGAACCCTGGAAGGGATTTTGCACCCATCATGATTCCCTGGGGTACAGCAGGATCCTAGAAAATTCTTGCAGGTGCCTCTGTGGGATCCAACGCTGAGGCTTCTCAGTTTAATAAATTACTGCATAACGCTTGAGACATAATAACTAACCATCCTACCTTGCCAAGGACATTACAAGTAAGGAGTAAATCACAGTATCGAGGAAAGAGGGTTAAACTAACATATTTTACTTCATATTTGCTGTGGAAATTTCCTACCTTAGAACTGCTAAAGACAGTAGCTCACTAAACCACAGGCTCAGTCATGCATTGAAGTCTGAAGTGTGGTGGGATTTGATCTTGTCTGTCCATATGAGGACATTTAAACAACACCCACTGAAAAACCCATCATCAGCACCCTGGAACAGGTCCTGCACAGCATCTTGCCTCCCATGTGTGGAAGCAATCCCTCCCCTCTAACACATGCTTTGAGGCACATCTGAGGAAGAACTTACTGTTTGATAGAATCACGGAATTATTAAGGTTGGAAAAGACCTCTAAGATCACCAAGTCTAACACAGCACCACTATGTTACCATTAAACCTTGTCTCCAAGGGCCACATCCACATATTTTTGAACACTTCCAGGGATGGTGATTCCACCACTTTGCCTGTTCCTATGTCCAACAACTCCTTCACTGAAGAAATTTTTTTCTAATATCCAATCTAAATCTCCCCTGTTGAAACTTGAAACAATTTTCTCTCATTCTGTTACTTCTTACCTGAAAGAAGAGACCAACCACACTCACTCATGCTGCCCCTCAAGGCATGTGACCATGAACTGCATCTGCCAGGCAAAACATTGGTGTCTGCTCTGAATCAGACACTCTCCTGTACATCAGTGCCAACAGGGGATTGCTCATTTCATCCTCTGATTTCACCATCATCATCACACATAACAACATCTCAGAAAATTATGTGTGATTTAGACAGTCAGCCAGTTCTAGAAACTGTAGCTCTTCAACCCTTTCAGCTACTGAGCCTTTTGGAACAGTTCGAGCTGTAATTAAGTGTTCAATGCTTTTGCATTTTTTATGATAAATTGATGCTGGTTTTTCATGTCCTCATTAATTTGCCAATGAAACATGGAACATAAAATTCGTATGTTTTGCTGGGGACAAACTGGTTAGAAGATAGTGTCAGGAAACTACTGATTAAAATGTTTCCCACTCAAAAAGCCCAAGAATTTAATGTGAAAAGACTCAATAATCTGTTGTCCTCAGAGGTACTGCTGATAAAACAGGTTTGATTTTATTTGTGCTGAAGCTAGTTAAAGGAGAAATATTTGATACTGTAGAATCTTGTGATTAAGGGAAATTTGCATATTTGAAAAGGAAACTTGACTCCTGTAAGTTCAGGTTGTTGGAGTAGACCTTCCACAACAGAATAGCAAATTGGTCATTTCTTCACGTACATTACCATCTGTCAGTACAGGTGGTTTTTTTAAAAGAGGGTTTTTTAATTTTCTATTTATTTTTTTAATTTCAACTTCCATCTGCTATTCTTTAGATTGGTACACCTTCAGTCTAAGGACTTCAAGGCACTGAATGAAAGCTGCCTTATTTGCAATGTTCATGAAGGGATGTAACAAACATGGCAGTAGCAGTCAAATCCACCTAGGCCTGCCCTGCCTGAAGTTTATAATAGCTCATTGTTGTAAGTCTTATCTAAAGGTTCATCTTTTCATTTTTATTAATTACAAAATCTAATTCTTTATTCAAAAACAATTGGCCAATGAGAAATTTTCTTCTTTACCCCACAGTGATGTTTTTGGTGAAGAAATCTTACTTTGTGGTGATTTTTCCCCAACATAGTATACCATTGATTGTCCTTAGATATTTCCCAGCAGTCCCATGCCAGACCCTAAAATGGCTCAGGGCTGGAGTTAATGTTCTCCCACTTGTTTAACAAGAGCAGACACAAGTCATTGCATGAATATTCCAAAACAGTTGGCCTAACTGAGGAAACAAAACAACCCATTCCTCATCCCCAGAGTCAAGTGTTTTTCCCAAGAGGGGTTTAACTTTGGCTTTAAAAGTATAACAAGAGACTTTTTGTTTTAGTTTTTCCAGGACAAGGATATTCACTCCAACAAAAATAGATAAGGAACTAGAATGCTCTCAACCTTGTTAAGGAGTCAACAATCCCATGAAAATGTATGGCTTACTCAGCTCTTGGTTAATGCCAAGTGAAGCTCGTGGCTCCATAACTAAGAGCTCTGGGAGAAAGCGGGACGCACCTTGCCAGGCACGTAGTAAAAGCTAGGAAAAGAGCCATTTTCCTCAGAGGAGGCTGCAGCACGTTTTCTGGTCATGGGAGCGCTTACAGTTCAGACATCTCTATTTATGTTGCCCTGTGACTAACTGCATTATGCACACCTTGTGGGGACCAGCCAGAAGCCCCACAGCCTGTCATGTCTCTAGTAAATTACACTAATCAAAACTGAAATGCCCATTTCTTTCTGTTTCTTTTCTTAAATGTTCTTTTTTGAAGTAAGAACAAAATACCAAGAGAGAGAACTGAAGTAAATAAGAAATGGTCTTGAGTCACACACCCAGCCAGTTTACTGCAGCACAGGGCTGCTGCACACAGAGGAAAAAAAGGCAGTTTGCACAGGCAAAAGAACCTGGTTCTCCAAGGTCACACAATTCAGGGGACGTTCCAGTACTGCCAAAAAGCTAATGGCTTTTGGATCAAAGTTCACTCTCAAAGATGAGGTTTGGATGGCCATTCTGGGACTCCCCCTATTGCAATTGATTGACTCATTGAGGTTTTAGTCTCTCTACCTTTACAAAATACTCCAGTTTTGGAAAAGGTTCAGAAAGACAATGAGCAAGAATGCAAAAGAGGGAAAAGGTAGTTTCTCCTTTTTTTTTCTCAGGCTATTATCTACTTAGCCATTTTCAGCACTGTGTCAGGACTATGGGAATACACAGGGTTCTGTGTGCTGATTGACTATCTTGGGCTTTGTCCTAGAAGCCTCTTCTTTTCTGAAAACAAGCCAGTGGACCTCTTTCTGTTCAGCACTGCTTAGTAAGGATGATCCTCAATTCCAACCATCTTCTTCTGCCCCTGGTGCTGTGTTCTTTCACGCTGTGGCAGGCCAAGTTTGGGCTGTCCCCCTGGCCAGGTGTGATAGGAAGGCAGCGGACAAAGAGAGAAACACAACAAGGGCCATGCAGACTCCAAGGTCACTGTTTTCCTCAAGCAGAACTAGAGCAGGACACCTCTCAGAGCCACCAGCAGCAGATGTGTCCAATTATTTCAGCTGATTCAGAGCCTGCTGCCTCTGACCCTGTCTTGCAGACAGCGTGAATGCTGCAGGTAAGACATGAAAAAATATCTCAGAGTATTGGGAGAGACTGCTGTGTTACTTCTCAGAGTGAAAACCAGCACCCAGCTTTGGTGCGAAGAAAAATCAGGTACTTTCTGCTTGTGAGCTGACTCCCAGATGTCCTCACCCTTTATTCCATGTCTGTGGTCTTTTCCCCCATGGGTAAAAAGGACGTTATTTCTTTGCGCTAAACATTAATGATTCATGTCTGTATGGGCTGAACTGGAAAATTTCCTAGATTATACACCTGCCTCCCTTAGCAGGACTAAATGTACCAGCAGTGGGTGGACTTAGTCAGGCTCCTATTAAGCAACATCTGTGGGTGGTTTTTCGGTCCAGCTGTTAACATGTGACTTATTCTGCAGTTAGATCAACTATGTCAATGGAAAGAGTAGGCTTCAAGCCTGCTACTGAATGGAAGGATTATAATAATTACTGTTACTATTAAATATCTTGGAAATGCCAGTAGAAAGGCTTAGAGCCCCACATGTCAGCTGAATAAATAAGAGCTTGCTACTCACAGGATGACAGGTCAAATGCTGCAAAGTGCGTTAGGCCAGTCATTCATGGACAGGAAATGCCTACTGAAATATCAGCCACGATCATAACAACCTCCTCCTGGTTCCTTTGTGGATTTCCACCTCACTAAAGAAGACCAGGAGCTGCAACTTGCACGCACCACACAGAGGCAAATTGTAGAGCTGGCAGGTGGACTCTCCCCCATAACAGGGTGCAAAACATTTTTGCATTTTGTCATGTCAATAGAATGCACAAATTAAAAGTGTCCAGGGTTAAACTGTCCCTAAAAGAAACAGGTTGAGGGGATATAAGGCAGTTCTCAAAGCCCTAACAAAAGATAAAAAGTTGGCAGAACAGCCCTCTCAGTTCTGAGCTGCTGATTTCTCTCTGGCTGCTGATTCAAGCACCCAGGGAGAGAAGGGACAGGCAGATGGGCACGGTAACCTCTTACACCTTTGCACTTGGGGTGCACAAGGTACAGCTGCCCGTGCCATCATATAGAACTCAAACAAAACACACACTCCTCTCTAAAGGGAGATGAGCACTAACTGGCTAAATGTGGCCAGTAAATACCGTAAGCTAAAATTTAGGAAGATTTCCAGTTATCAGGCAAAAAAAAAAAAAAAATCAGTGACAGGAAACTCACTACAGACTTTGAAATTTTACTACATTTTAATAAATAGATGTTACTTCTAATGTATCAATTAATCTAATTATAGTGGCATATATCATGTAGATGTAATTAATTATCAATCCGTTACTCTTCCATTAACTTGGTTTTAGTTACTTCCTCTTTAATTAATAGATTTTTACTTTGTTTGCCTGTGTCAGTAGTGTACTCCACGACGCAGGAGATCACTTCTTATCTCCATCGTCCAATCTCATTTTTCCTGCCCTGCTTCCCATAGACTTGGCATTAAACTTGACTTCTTTCCCTCCTGTTCACCAACTCCACTTCTACTTTACCCAGAAGCCAAGGGTTTCATACCACAACCAGTGGGAGAGTCTTGCTTCAACCACAGGAATATGACAGATGGAACAGCAGCAGGGACCAAATGCATCAGTTCAAGCAGAAGGGTGAGGGCTTTCCATACTATCCAGGAGCACAGAGCAGGGACAGGGTGGCTGCCAGTAGCTGGGATTGTCTCTGGGGTTGGGATCTCTGTCCTCCCCTCTCTCACCCTCTCCCAAGTCCAGCTGCACGGGAGCATGATCACCTTCCCTGCTGAGACATCAAAAAGCTCCCTTGGGGAGGCCCAGAACAGGACCACAGACAAAGGGCTCACACCAAGCACCACCGAGCAGCAGCACTGGGGCTTTTTGGGAGGTGGGATGGACAAGAAGGGGAGGGAAACAGGGAGGCAGTGCTGTAAGAATTCCCTGCTAGCTGGGGATACACTGGGTGGTGATGACACCTCTGCCTGGATTAGTGTGCAGCTAGTCAGGGTCAGCTTCAGAGCAGAAACGGAAATGCTCTTCAGAAGTGCACTCAGAAATGCTAATTCTCCCTCTCAGGTCTCTTACACATGGAACATATGAAGCCCAGAGTCAAACAACCGACTAAAAGCTCTTCTTACCTTTTTGCTCTCTTTTATCTCCTCTCGTAAAGGTCCTCGGGTTCTCACGTGGCTCAGGGCTGATGCCATTGTTTACTGATTTCCTTCTGCTCTACTCACCAGCAAAGTGCTTTAACTGCTGTTCAGGAGGCAGATTCACATTTGGGAACGTTTCTTTGTCACACTCACTTATTTTCTATTTTTTCAAAAAAAGTACTGCATTTGTCCATCAAATCCTTGCTCTAATCAGATGTTTCCTTCACTTCCCAGAGCTCTGTGGGCTCACAGAGTGCAACAAACACTGGAAATTTGGTAACAGGCTGCTCACAGTTTCTGCATTTCTGATGCTGTGTTAAGAGTCATCTTAGCAAACATAATGATACCAACACTATGAACACAAAAGTGCCCTCTCAGGAGCTTTGTATTAATAATTTCTGCTGTCAGGAATACCTTTTTAATCCTTTCTATTCCTACAGAGATGCCAGACTTCCAAGTCCCTTTTAAAAAGAGATACTATCACAGTTTAAACATCTTATTTAAGTTAAATGAAGGATGATATGTATAAACAACTCATTCAGTGAAAAGACCAGCATAAAAAGTTGACAAGCTGGAAAAGGAATTGAAAAGATTAATTTGTCAGAATGCAAGTCTTGTGATAAGTCCTTGAGATGAAGCATCTTATATTCAAGGATGCCTCAAAAAGTGGTATGGCTCTAGGAATATTAAATATTACTCAAATTGTACAGGAAAGACCTACACTGTTTAAATTAACACCATAAAACTCTAAGAATCTCTATCTACCTGTTATTTCTTCTATGAATGCTCATACTTCTGCATTCAGTTGAGGACATTGCAATGTAGGGACAGGCAGGAGAATCAATCTGAATAAATATTTTAAGTGAAGTTATTGAATCGTAATAAAATCCTGAGTGGATACTCTTAGAAGCAGAATGTCTGAATTTCCCTTTAGCTTATTTTTTGTAAAAAGTTGGGTTGTTTTGTGGGGGATTTTTTGAGGGGTTGGGATGTTTGCTTTAGGGTTAGTCAGAAAAGGTCCAAAGGAAACTTTCCAGAGAAAATCCCTATCTCTCATTGCTATTTTTTTTTTTAATCAAACTTCATGATTTGGTCTCAGGTTATCTGTCACAATTCTGGGGTTTGTTCAGAACAAGTTCACAAGCAGAGTTCATTATTAGGAATATACTTTTGCATAATTCATACATCTTTTGAAATTCACCAGTTTCCAGATGGATGGTCAGCACCACCCTGCTCTGAACAAATTGTGCTATTCCATTGCAAGCACTCCTTTGCTGCATTGATTCTAGTTTGATTCGGATTGAGAATTTCCTGATGGAAACTAAACATGTAATAACATAGCCTTGCTAAAATCATTTTTCTGATAAAAATCACTCCTTCCAGAAGCAGCAAAGAAAATTAAGTACTGCAGCAAATGAACCATGCAAAATTATTTCTCCACCACAGTGATGGCAGGAAGCATTTAAAACAACTTTAAATGGTTTATTGTATGGTCATAATGGCACATGGGGCAATTACTCCAGTCTGAGATCTCTATTGAGGCTGTGTTATTTATTATTATTTAAAGATTTGGGGGGCATCTCTTTCTACAGTGGTTAGGTGCTTATTGACTCATTAAAGTTAATAAATTACGTTCACTTAGAAATAACTGCCAGCAATGTTTGCAGTTATAGACACAGCCATTTCAGCAGACTGAACAGAAAAACACATCAAGCCAATAATCAGGCTAAACCTTAAACTCAGCATCCTATCTGCAGCTTAAAGTCTTGATAGACTCAAATGTTGTCAGAGCACTTGAGAACACAGAACTGCAGTTCACTGGCAGCTGTACTCAGCATTTCATACGGGCTGGGATAGCAAGATTAGAGCTGAACTAGCAGGGACAGTGTTATGTCTTAACTAACAAGTCTAGACTCAGTCTAAAAGGCTTTTTTCTTACATTACAACTTGGCAGGGACACCCACTGGCTCTAATGTGGCTTTGTGCAGGAAAAACCAGATATCCTACCATCTGACTTTGCTTTACATGAATGGATCAAACCAATCCCTTAACTTCTACTGTCTACAACCCTAAAGGCCTTGGCAGAGATATTGAGGCCCTTCTGATAATCTGAGCCAATGTACTTATCCACCAAAAGTGTGGATTTAACAGAAATGGGATGCCAGACCAAGCACAGAAGCCCTGAGGCACTTCTGTGAGGCAGGTAAAGGGTCCTTTGAGAACATTGTAAAGAATAAGTTAAATTCAAAGTCTTCCTCCTTGGAAATCCAATTGAGCAGTTTCAGAACCAACCCAGGCGGCCACGCAGCAGACAAGTGATGGATTTGGCCTCGGGCCACACAGCCACTCTTGCATGACAGGCTGTGCAAAGATGTTATCTCCTCCTCTCATTTTGAACCAGGTCCACTGAGAAGGAAAGCTCTTAAAAATTCATTAAGCTATAAAGTGAGCAGAAGAGACAGGCTAGTGATCAGGAAACTCACCTGGGAATGAAAAATCCTGGGTAGCACACCTTGCTTTAAGGTCCTTGGAAGGAAAAGTGTGTAAGAGAATCCCTTAGACAACCACGCCTAAGGCTATCCAGGGTCTTCAGGTCTATGAAAGATTTATTAATGCAAAAGCTGTCAAAACATCACGATGAAAATGAACACTAACTAAATAATTCAACACATATATTTTCCTGCTAATTAAAGATTATAATCAAAAGTGGTAATGATTTTTGCAATCATCAGTTAAGTGTGTGGAAGGAAAAAGAATTCTCAAAGGGTTTATATTAGAATCAGTTCTAGGGTGTTGAAATACGGTTGAAAGAAACAGAACATAAACAAGTGTTAATTAATCAGGCATGCTAATAGCACAGTATCTGCATTTTCATAAAATTCCATGCACCGCTGTCATTCCCTGTGCAAAACCTCCTTCATACACCATGTCATCCCAGTAAATTTTGTCTCACTTTATGAGTTTCCAAAAGTGGGAAAGAATCTGATCGTAAATCAAGACATTCAAGGCTAGTAATTATTTTTAAGAGCAATCCAGTTTAAAATGAAAGTAAATAAAATATTTCTTTGATTGTCTGAAGTGGAATCTAGCTACAAAAGCAAAAGAACTCCTCTTTGGGTTTAATTAGAAACACCACCACCCTACAAAACAGCCTTGTAAGAGAGGGCAAGGTCAGAGGAAGCCTGAAAAGAAAAGATGTCTCTCTCCTTACCTTTGGCAGAGTCTCTATGGGGTAATTGTGTACAGTGGCCATGAAGAAAACAATAGGGCTGTTAATAATTGCAGTGATTCAGCCTTGAATTCCTCCTAAGATATAACCTGGCAACAGCACAAAGAAGTACCTGTCAGTACCAGGTGTGATCCAGGATGAAATCTGTGTTGTCTACAGAAGGAGGTAGAACATTCTCTCTCCTGTGGTTCCATAAGCAAGGCTGTTGTGAAAGGAATTCACCTCACTTAAGAATGTGTCAAATGGATCCTGATGCACTTTATTTGCTATGATACTTCATGATTTTAGGCTCTAAAAATGAGTAAAATGTATTTTATCTATCTATATCTATACGCTTCATGCGAGGTAAAGATTTCCGTGCAGGAGAGAGAGATATCATCAGTTCACATTTACAGGGGCAAATCAGAAGTCCCCGAGGGATCCAAACTCTTACCCCCTCGTGGTTCCTTAGGCCACCCACGTCCCCACTGGTCCTGGGGTCCAGCCTGGCAGTGCACACAACTCCTGGTGTGTGGAGACCCTGACTGAAGGACAACTACACTGTGGCAGAGCTCCCAAAACTCTTGTGCCTACAGGTGAGAGGGAATTACACGTGTCCAGCGCAGTTACCCAAGCTGTCCTTGCAGCATAACCCCAAACAGTGGTTTCAGCCACCTGTGCTTGCAAACACCTTCTGGCATCTCCAGACCCAAGGGCATACGTCCCTGTGTGGTTGTTCCAGTCCCGAACTCAACAGCAGAGTTCCATGAGCACACCCAAACACCTCAATTCGGCTCTTCTTAGGAAACCCATCCCTGTTACCTTCCAAAAACCTAAATTTGTCTTCATATTGTTGATTTCATTTGCAAAACTATTTTCTAATGAATTTAAAAGTCACTTCTTACTCTGTATGAGTGTTTTGATAAACTCTGGAGTAATGCCCCTCACTCAGACTAGGCTGGTTTCTGAATTTTTTTCTAAATGAAGGTCCAAGATGGCAATACCAAGACCCTGAAAACACAGAAGGAAAGTGTCACACAGAGAAAAACAAAAATGAAGCTAGAAAACTTGTTTTGTGGTACTGTGTTCTATATTTCTTTTCTTACTGTTCACAAATAGAGACATTTTGAAGAGTACTTAAGGTCAGCTTGTATGTGATTACAAGATTACCAAGAACTTGTATACAACTAGATATTTTTCTTCTCTCTTTATGTAAAATCCTAAGGAAAGTAAATTCAAAAATTCGTCTTGTCAGAGAAAATATGGGGAAAAAATAACAAATATCTTCTCTGGATTTTTGCTTGGTTTATGTTTGATTAAGAAAAGAAAAATTGTTTTACACAAAAGAAATGATAATTTAGTCTTCTGCAAAAGTATTTCCTTCTAAGTCATTCAAGATGAACTAAAACTGAAATGCTAAATAAAGTGGAAAAAGAAAGAATTAAAATAGGCAGAATGAAAATAATGTTGAGCTACAGGAATAATACTTTACTGTATGTTTTAAGCTTACTCATCAATTAGTATTTTAGGAAACCAGAATGTATCAAACAGGAGGTTTTTCTCGTTAAAAATCAGCACGGTAACATGCATTATGTCAAAGTAAGACATTTTTAAGGTGTTTGACTATCTCAATGCCTAAAGGTTAAAAATGGACCTGATCTGAATGCATTAGAGACTGACTTCCTATTTCAAAGAGCTGATGTACTCATCTCTACCCATGTGAAATGAATACAAATCACTGCTGGGAAAACAGATTTTCAAAATGCTTTAGGAGAAAAACTGGTCTGGAAAGGATCTCAAGGTGTCACTTGGTCATTCTTTCTACCTTAAGACAAGATCGACTCTACTTGAATTATGCATTGCTGATGTTTGTCCTACTTAAAAATGCTCTCAGTAAAGTTTCAGTGCTGGAATCAATCAATAATAATGGCAGAAGGACTGAAAGTTTACTAATTTTCATTATGGCTTAATTGTTTTGAAACATTAATAATTTTATTGCCTATAATCTTGATGGGAAGATGCACCCAGGGAATTTCTAGAAGATATTAATTGTGTTTTCATCGCACCATTGCACTGATTTGCAGAGGTGAAACAGTCTCTCAGTTACAATGATGAAAACCTGATTTATTTCCTGATTAGTTCTGACTCCCCTCCGTGATATTTAAGGCACAGTGTGGTGCTTGGCAGGCCATTCCTTCCCAAGGCACAATCACTCTCGCATCAGCCTCAAGTCAAAGGAGCAGGAAAGGACCCTGTTGATCCACGAAGGTCTGAGTCACAGAATCTGCAACAGGAATATCGCACAGATACTATAAAGATATCTACACCAATTCCTCCCTGCAAAGCCTGTGCTGTCCCTGTACCCCTTGTACACACTGGCAGTCCCATTCATATTGGCTGGCATTCACAATCAATGCCACAGCAAAAAAAAATACTTTTTAAGGCGTTTTGTGAGCAAGGAAGCAATGCCTAACCCTTTGCTTATTCCACAGGATAAGGAGGAAGCAAGTGTTTTCCTTCCTGTGATTCATTTGGGGTGTTCAAGGTGTGACATTTCCAGGGTCAGATTATTTTATTTTAACTAAGGATCAGTATTTGCAGGTTAAGAGGGATTTACTGTCACCTAGTAAAAATAGAAGACTGAAGAAAAAAAGTCTCATCACGGAGGCTGATTGCACTGATGTAGTTGGTAGTTAGATTTGTTAACAAAGGTCTAGGGTGATGCTTCTTGTGAGGTTTCATGGGTGCCTTAGGCTCCCACATGCAAGTAACAGGAAAGCACGTGGCAAGGACAGAAATAATTAGTGCAAGAACAAAACGTGGTGCAGGGCCAAGTCACTGTTCTAGTCAGCACAAGCTCTGGGATGCTAAAACAGGCAGATGGCAACATTGGTTTCACTGCAGTGTAAAATTAGCCATAAGGGTCTAACCTGAATGGAGTCAGGACCACACACCTAAACTCAGACCAGAAATGTCTTGTTCGGGGACAAGTGCTGGGTAAGAAAGGATGTGCTCAAACCCACTAGAGAGATGTAGTTGTACAATTCCATTTAATAGTCTTTAATAATACTACAGTGGTGTGTGCACTGATGTGTGCACAGATGTTGTTCTACTGCTATTCACCTGCACATAGGTAAATTTATTTAAAGGGGGGTTTTTTGTATTTTTAATGATTGGGTGGGGTTTTTTTACTTGGGAAATTGCTTTTAGGAAGTAGCAAATTGCCCAGTTCCTTGGCTGAATAGTAAATGTTTTCCCACTTCAGTTCAGAGAAGCAATTTTCTGCCTGCTCTGCTGCTGCCATTGGAGCACTGTCCTTAACATGGCTGGGACTTACTCTCTTCGTGACACCAGCAGTATTTTCTGCTTTCTCAAAAGGAAGGTGTTGATCAAATTCCATTGTCAAAGACTTTCCCTGGATTACCCCTTTTGACCCTCAGTGCATCCTCCCAGCATCCCACAGATCTTTAACTCAAAGGAATCTACCTCCTTCAGGGAAGAGAAATTCTTTTTTTCCACTGTTCTACCAGATAAAAGTTGAGGGCAGGTCTTTGAGGATGACATAGGAGGTTAGGTGAGAGAGGCTGGGAAGTCTGTAGCTTGCAAGCAGGGAGTAATGTTGTTGGAGAGGAGTGAGTGAAGGAAAATGCTTACACTTCCTGGATTTTTCTACATGTTCTAATGTAAGTCTCTCGCCTTCTCAAGCAGAAGCAGGCTGTGGTGGGACCTTCAGGAAGGAGGTCTCATTCCCCCATCTGGAACTGGGCAGGTGTAGTGATGCACAGAAAAACATAGAGGGGGCTTTCATGGCCTGGAAACAGTTTATCTGAAATGCTTTTACTCCAATGAATAATGTTTTACTTAAAGCAGTTGTCCAGTCTTTTAATTACCTCTTTCATTACTTCCTAGGGAACTAACTGCAAGCCAAATCACATTCATTGAATTTAAATTGCTTGGATCTGCGAGGCTCTTTCTTTTGGGCTTTTCAGAGGTCTGGTACTCACTGTGGAAGTTTTCCTGTAAGAACAAACTGGGTGTGTTTCCCAAGAACAATACCTTCAGTTTACTGTGGCTGTTTTACACTTGACCATTAGATGAAGGCAGCAGAATCAAATATAGGATTCTGCTTGACATTTTCTGTGTGTAAAGTCTTCAGTAATGAGTCTGAACTCCTGCTTGTAAATGGACATTGTCTTTTGTTTTTATGAAATCTCCTGTACCTTCATTCTCTGCTCAACTACAGTCGCCACTCCAAATTGCTGTTGATCTCAAATCTTACCAATGTGAATGGTTCCTTCTCCTGAATGGCAAGTGGTTGAACAGATTATGGATGTTGGACTTGAATTCAGTGACTGCAAAAAGTAGAGAGAGATCTCCTGTCTGAAGGCAGAAGTTTGCAGGGCACTTCAGTCTTGTGTTGTTGAAGTGATGGAACGTGGAGTGTCTAGAAGTGCATCAGCCTTTCAATCATTCTTCCACTCCAGGTGCCAGGTGTCACACTTGTGTTAAACACAACTGTGCAAGGGGACACCATGTCCCAGAAAGGAGGAACAGCTTCTAATTCCCATCATTCTTCTTCTTTTGCACTGATTTCCTTTTTGGCTTCATGCAAGGGAGCAGCCAACCGAGTTTATATTTTGATTGAAGCATGACCAGCATCTCTTGCTTGACTAACAGAACAGTTCAGTCTGATCCCAGAGCTGAAGTCAGTTCAAACCCTACATTCAGAGCATATTGATAGATAAGCATGTTTCTCATGCAGGCAGATATTACTACCCACTGCTATTACTACAGGCAATGCTTAACCCACCACAAATCCCAGTGAGGAGATGGTTTAGAATGGGCAATTCCTTTGCACAAGTACAAATCTCCAGCAATCAGTGGAGACATTTACAAATTCTTAAACATACACACACAGACAAATAAAAAATAGATTTTTTTAAAAAAGGCAAAGAGACTTCACTGTTTTCCTGCACAAATAGTGAAAAAGGTGCCTGAAGGAAAGGACTTGTACTCCTGTGATGTGACCACAATATGGGTCTGAGGAGGCAGCAGGAGATATCAACTCCTCCTCCTCCTCATAAAAGAAGGCAAAGCTTAAGTTCTCAGGAACAGTGAAAAGATTCTTGATGATCTTATAAGAAAAGTGGAAGAAGAATAAATAAGTAAAAGCACTGGTGTCTTGAAAGGTTCTCAGGCAGCAGCCCCTGCTGCTTAGCCTCATGCTATGCTATTAATATGGAAGGCTTGCAGCACATCCTGTGGCACTCCGCTGGCAGAAGGCAGCCTCGCAGCAGCCGGCCTCGTGCAGCCCAGGATCAGCTCTGTGATTCTGGTGAGCTGACAAACATCCCCTGCCCAGCAGGAGTCCCTTTCTGAAGGAAGGGAGAGCAGCAGGGAGTCCAGGCTGCAGCAAGGCTGGCATCAGGAAGCACATGCCATCAGCGGCTGGCATGTGATGTTTGTAAGTGAGCTGGGATGCTGACAATGGGCATTTCTGTATCTCACAGCCAGCAAAATAAGTGGGTTTTGGAGCTGATCTGAACCTCCTTGCATGAGGCACACAGTGATTTAGGCAGTTTTATTAAATTTTTGAGGTATCCTGCTCACACGCAAAATCTGTGCCTTAAATCCAGTCTGTCTCTCAGCCACATGCAGTTCTTGCAGATTTCAGGACTGCAATTCTAAGTGCTGGTGAAAAAAAACTTGTGTTACAGAACAATAACACCGTCACCATTTGGTGGTAAATCATTACAAGAGGCTGACATGACCCTTCACTGGGTCATGGGTCTGAAATAAGGCATTAAACGTTTCTCACTGCTCACATGAATTAACAAAAGAAAGGGAGAATGTGGAGACTGAAGGTAACAGTAGCTGAAATCATTCTTAGTTATACATACAGACCCAGATCCACAATTAGGCTCTTGACTCTGATGAAATCTCTATGATATAGGTGTGATAGATCCATCTGTAGAGTTACGCTGCTCTGTCTGATATGAATTCTTACAGGTCTCCATGTGCAAACTGAAAGCTGTCCTAGGGAAATAAAAAGTGCCCCTGTGGAGTATAATGATAGCAAAGAAAAGAGATTGGCCCTGAGGCACTTGCCCCTCCAAATGATTGTTCATTTGAAGTACTGTATTGACAGAGTTCCCTCATTCCCCACGTAGAAACCTCAGGTCAGACCTTATTTTAGAAGGTGAATTGGAGGTTGTTTTAAAAGGTGAGCTCTGACATGTCTTTATTTTCTGAAGCCTGAGAAAACACAGGTTTGCAAGCACTGCCATAGTGCTTTCTTAACCAGAGACAGCTCTTTTGTTTCCCAAAAGCATAATGTGGTTGGTCTCCCTGAGTGCAAGTTAAAACAGAAATCTAAACCAGCTCTGAGAGAAGAAATTGCGTTAGTGGAATTAGAAGTGTTCAGAGATCCTTTTCTGGTTCTCCAAGTACATGAGACGACAGAGTAGAAAACAGAACACAGAAAAATTCCTGCGTACACGGTGCCACGGGCAGGAGGGTGTTCAGCTCCTGGGTAATATGCTGCATTCTTCCTTGAATAAGACAAAGGTGGAAGATGATGCCCCTTTGCAAGGCAGAAGATGAAAGCAGTGGAATGAATTTCCCTCCCCCAGATTTTTAATTGCACACCAGCAAGGATCAACTCAGTAGGCCAGGTCTCAAAACAGTGCAATCCAAAGACTTATCTACAGAGGGCATCTATCTCCTTAATATCACACCCTTGGAGATGGAAATGATTTGATTCTTTTTTCATTTCGATTCCTTTCAAGGGGAATGTTGCCAACTCCCAGAGACCTAATGTTTACTGAGAAATTAAAGTTGTCATTTTTAGCCTCTCAAATGTCAGTGAGAGTTAAGGAAAAGGCTGGTTTGTTTACAACATTTTTAGCATGATGGTGGAGAGTAGCCAGCATTAAAAAAGTTCATCTTTTCTACCCATTCTGACATCCCATGATGAAAATTGAAATAAAATAGATTTATCTCCAGGAAGATGTGTAAGATTTTGTCAAATAAGCACAGTATGTGGGTCATTAATATGTCCTCAATGACTGCTGGTGACAGCAAAAATTCATGAAGAATGCATGTGCTTTGAGCATATCCAGAGAGAGATGAGTCCACCAGTTTAGCAAGTGTGCTTTATAGCCTGCTGGAGCATGAATTGCCCTTTGCAGTGTCACAGTGACAAATCCACTGCATAACCTTCACTGGGCTGAGGGCAATCACACCATGGCAGAGAGGAGATGGCATCCTTGCAGCCAGGACATCTGAACTTTGGAAACCCCAGCACAGAGCATCCGCTCTCAATGACTGTCATTAGGGAAAGCCTCTCTAAGCCTCAGAGACTGGCTAAGTGCAGCCCTGCAACCCAAGGAAGCACCTGCCAATCCTCTTTGCAGTCTGTGTCATCTGTGAGCTGGGCTCCAGCTTAGATAATTTAACAGAATAAATATTTCATCAGCCATTCTTCTTAGAGGAGGGATGACCTGTCCCAGCTCCCAGGGAGGGCAATGAAAGATGGCACTAATCTAAGCAATGCAATTCTCTAGAAGTTGGGGTGGGAGAGGGCACTAACGGCTGGATTAAGAACCTCATTAAGTCTTTCTTCAGAATTTTACTCCCTTTAACAAAACACCCTCAGAAATTGCTTTTTAAGTCACTTAAAGAAAGAAACTGCAACAGAAAAACAAGACTGAAAGTGTTGTATTATTCTGAAGGAATATTGGTTAATTTTGGTTCATTAGTGCCTTTTATTTTGAAGGACTGCCATCTCTTTGAAAGTTGAAATACAGCCTGTGTACCAGAATCCTTTCACCTGCCACCCCAATGCAGCAGTTTAACTGCATTCATCTACTACAAATGAGGCTTCAGGCATAAAAACAAGGAAAATTATTAGCCATGGTGGAAACTCCAAGCTGGAGTCCATGAACACAATCCCCTGTGTTGATGGCTCTTATAGTAATCCAAAGACACGCAGGTATCTGACATTACTGTTCTATATCCAGAAATTACTAAGAAACTATAGGATCTACCAGGAAAAAAAAAAAAGAGAGAGATGTTTCTTGCTGAACTGTAACAATTCAGGCAGTTTAACTTCCATCCTGAATCCTTCTTGGAGACCTGCCACCAACTCTTGATATCACAGTTACTCAAAATGTTTGTGTAGAGGAAAAGATACTGGAGTTTGATACACAGAGTCCTTGCTTACAACACAAACAATATATGTTTTGTAAGCAAGGTTTCCTCACGATGATTGAATGATTAAACCAAGAGAAGAAGCAGATGCAACAGATATAAACATTATATGTTTTAAAGTCTGAGACATCCTGCATTCACTCTGCCTTGTGCACTGAAGTCTCTGTGATGAGATTGAAGGGTTTTCTTTTGCAAAGAATAGATCCTGATGCAAGCAATGAGGAAGCTGAAGGCTGAAGCAGCAATTACCTTCAGGGGTAGTAGGTTTCTGGTTTCACGGCAGATTGCAGCATCCTTCCATCAAAGTGCATCCACAGGGAGAGATTTTCTAGCAGTGCTTTCACATTCTACCTGCATTGTCCCTGTCAGGCTTTACCAGTAACTCCTGAATTGGCTATTTTTAGGGAAGTCAGAGTAACTCCACTTAAAATGGGACTCTGATGTTGTCCTTACTCCACCTTCCTGCTATGTTCTGGATTCTGGGATGATTTGGTTGTCCTGATACTGATAAACAGTTTGGGATGCAACACGCTTCTCTTTTTCATAGATAAAGGTTTCCACAGATCTGAGAAGAGTTAGCTAATCAAAATCCTTATCAGGCATACTTGCTTGCTGGAGCTGTATCTTGGGTACTTAGTTATATACCTTGCACATAAATATATTGATACCTTTGCAGTCCTGGTCCCATGATGATCCTCCTCAGTTCTGCTGGTTGAGCCCATTGTGAAACAGAGAAAAAACCGTGGCAGAAGGAACTCTCTCTTCTGGAGGAAGAGAACAGTACAGAGAAATAGAGAAGGTTACAGCTGCATCAGCAAAACTGACTATTAAACTTCAAAAACTCTTTCACTATTGGCCATTTACACAGGACCGACTCCTGAGGGTTCTTGCATAGAACATGAAGCTACCCTTGCAACAGACTTTTGTCATAATACGGATATAGACAGAAACAAGCTTATCTCCTTGATCACTGGCAGAGTTTAGTTTCAGCACAAAGACTGAAAGAATGCGGATCTCTTCACCAGGAACAAGGGAATTTTTTTGATCAGTGGGTTGGTTCTAACAAAAATAATTTTTAAAAATTACATTATACTACAAGCAATATGTATTATTATCTGTTGTACTATATATTCTATATAATAATATATAGAATGTATAAATAATAATTAATAATATGTATTATTAATATATTGTACANTATTATATGTAACATCTTTTTTGCTGTTGTTATTACTAGTATTAGCGGTGGTGGTTTGGTTAATCTTCTCCGTTTTAAATGAAAATGTATCAGGAAAACGCAAAGTTATGGAAAGACACAAAATAAGGGCTTGGTGGATGTTCTGCTTTCTTCCGCCCATGATAAACAGGGAAGTTTACTGGGCAGGGCTTTGCTGAGTGAGAACCAGCTGAATATCTTTGGGCTCTTGGGCCATGTGTGTAGCTCAGTTGTTCATCCAGAACGTGGTGATCTGTGCAGCTCACGTTGCCTTGTTGAGTTTGGGATTTGTACTTCACACCAGTGTTAGACCAAGACTCACAGGCAACTCTGTCTCTACAAGGAATGCAGAGCAACAGTCCCTGTCCCTGGTTCTAGATCCTCTGGGAGGACTTTGGGAACGTTGTTATTGATGCCTGTGGGAGCAGGATCACGTCCTGTGACCTTACCAAGTTTCCTATGCTTCTCATTCTCCCCTCATTTAAAAGACACTTATGAAACTCTACTCAAACTTTCCAAATAATTTCGCTTTTAAATATAACCAAGCCTGGGAAAATTTCTTTTCATAATGGGAAATTTGGGAAAGTCGTATCTCTGCAGAAAAAATCCCAAAACAAGTCCATATAAAAGCTGTTATAAACGTTCACTCTTGTGTTTCTGTTAGCAACTGTTGTATAGACAAAAACAAAACCAAGGAACTATTGGAAAGGGTTACTTGCAGATATGAAGGAGGACATCACAAGGAAGTCACTCCCATTTTTTGTTGGTTGGGGGTTGCAAAGCAAGAATATACATTTGTTAGACTGCATTGTGGGGATGCATTTTGACTGGCTGTGATGAGATGTATGCACAGCACACAGGTACCTGGGGCACAACACTGTGGCTAATATAAATAGCCTTGGAGATCAGACAGTGTTTCATCTCCACCTGTGGAAATTCAATGGTTATTTGAAGAGCTTTTTTTTCATTTTATTTTGTTCTACTTTCAGGAGAAGGACCTAATCCTACTGTAGCATTTATTTAATATAACTCTTTTAAAGTGACTTCTTGCAGTTTGCATGTTCACTTGAGATTTTAAAATGTTAAAGAAAACAGTGTAGAGCCTTTTATTCTCTTTGTCAGCATGAGAAAAAAAATCATTAGATTTAGAATTCTAAATGAGAAGATACATCAAGGAGAAAACAGGCCACCAGTCTAAAGAAAAAGGATGTGATGCTTACATTCTTGGAAGGACTGTGGAAAAAACTAAAAACATTCCTCATACACAAACCCTTTAAGGCATTATGAATGGATCTTTAAAAATTCATCTGAATTGAATCTAGACTTTCAAATTCCAGCCTGAGGTGACTTGGATTTCTTTGTTAAGTACATTTAAACAAAACTCTTTTTATATTCTCCTAAACTAACAAGAATGGGAGAAAAAAGATTAGAAATGTGCAATTGCAAATTCTTTTGACCCTGAAGGTCTTTGATTCTGTTTTTAAAGAAAATCTAGCTATTGCTCTTCTCCAAAATCGAAGATTAAGATAATGACAGAAGCTCCAAGAACAGTGGTTTTGTATAAATGGATGACCTTTTCATCATTACTTTTTTCTTGCTAACTTGGACTTTCTTTTCTTTCAGGACCAAATGGAATGAAAGGAACTGAAGCTGTTATTGTGACCCTGCGAGCTCTCATTCCCTAGGTTCCCACAGTGCCTAGACGGAATTTTGCACACTGGCTGCAGGCCACTGCACAGTCCCAGGACTCCCCCAGGCAGTCAGGGCACTCCCTCCTGCTCCACGCAGCTGGGATGGGATGGGGAGTGGGGGATCTGCCCAAACTCAGCTCCCACATTTCCAAGCCACCAATGCAGACTCTGAGTTCTGCTCCATGCGTCCCATCAAAGCTGCAAGCCTTCCCCTCTGCAAACAACCAGCACAAGGCTTTGACCTGCTGCAGCAATGGGTAAAAAACCAATCCTCCAAAGGTTACAAAGGGCCTGGTCATCGTCTCAATGTGATTGCTGCAGTCTAATCTCAGCCTGCGTTCTTCTGTCCAGGAGGAAAGCTTTATGGTGGGATCTCCTGACCAGAGATGTTATGTCACCTAAGTTTGAATGCCAAAGAATGGTTATTGCTCAAGTCCTGTACTTCATCATAATGCCATAGCCAAAACCAAGAGCTCAGAGGTAAAGAAAGGAGACATAGTTTCTGAAGAGGGTGATTTTTCTCTGATCTTGCTCTGCCTGCATCTCTCCATTAGCTGCTGGATCATACCAATCTGATGGACAGACTCAAGACAGACCAGATCTGGTTTAGAATTAGAAAGCAATAGTTCAAGGGTCTCCACAGAGCACATTCCCAGAGGGAACTGGAAATCTAGCAGCAATTGGCCTGCTGGTTCAAATCGAGAAGGAATGACTTTGTTGTGGTTATAGCTGGATTCAACTAAATTGTTTTCTCTGTTATCTGAATCTGATATTGTCCCTCTTTTTGCCATATACTGAAAGGTCCACTGAATCCCACTAGCCCTGAATCCTTTCTGGACAGTTTTCTCAGTTGGATCCAAGGCCTGGCAGTAGAAATGCAAGAGAATTCATTTAATTACCTTTGCCAGTATATTGCAACACATAAACCCAATTGTAATTTTTTTTTAAATTATTATAATTTAAAGTGATCTCTCCAAACATATTTCCTTTGATTTCAATGCATATCATTAGTTGAATTAATTGTTATTATTGTAGAACTTTGTGTTATTTGCTGAAATGATTTGACCTGAAATCCTAGAATATTGCTTAGGGACTTTTTATCAGTCCTTTTATATCCTGGTTCTTAAAAGCTTTCTAAGAAATTTGCTTTTCAGATGTCTCGAAAAAAAATTCACCTTCTCCTACCAGATGTAAGAAAAAAGCTTCTTACATAGTCCTTTTTCTGTGTTTAACTGTATTATTTTTATTTATTTTCTTAAGATTAAAATAGTGTTTTTAAGAATATATATTAATATAGATATCTTTAGTTGCATGAAGGTAGAACTTAAAACCAAACAAGCTTTAGCATTTCAAAACTTTTTTCCCTGCTATTTTGCATGTGACAGTTGCAAATCCTTGATGAAAGAGCATAAGAAACTAGAAATAGAGTCAGTGAGAGTCTCTCTGGCATCTCATCCCCAGAGTTTGTGTGGCAGCTTTCTGTGGGAATACACCAGAGAGATGCACAAATCTGTGCTTTGTTCTGTCACCATCCACTGGGAAACCTCTTCATTAATTTAAGAGTCTCGGAGAGGATCAGAAGGCTGGAAGGAAATCTTTGGAGGGATTTTCTCAGATGCACAGCATAGCTATTTTATCACACCAAGAACTGCATGCTACTTTTTATTTGATGTCTTGAATATTAAAGAGACACATATTACGGGCAGTTTGTTCACAGTGTGACACATAGACATATTTTTCCTGCTTCAGCATATTTTTTTTAATTGAAAGTGTGTTTGGATTACAACCAAAATTGATTTTCTCTTAAGCAGAAAGTACAAACTGAAGTTGAAATGTTTCAAAACTTCACAAGTTTCAAAAGTACTAATGAAGAAACAAGGTAAAAAAAAAAGAAAAATAGTAATTTTTTAAACTATATATTACACGAAAGTTCTAGGCTAAATTTTAATGAACAAAGAACTAATTCAAAATAAAGAAATGGCTGCTCTTAAGGTGGAAGTTAATATAATAAGGATTCCTGTGATATTACTTCAAGATGTAATAACCAATCCATATTTATGGATGGACTAATTAAGACATTGAAAGAAGATGTCTGATATTAAATGGAAAATAGAAAAATAGATGAAGGAAGGTGTCTGAGAAAGGATTTCTGAATAATTAACTGATTTGAGACTGACCCAAAATCTCTCTTATTTTGTCAGTATAGTTGTTGTTGCTATTATTATTT